>CAUYQU010000636.1:0-27577 GCA_963574635.1 Cheracebus regulus
GCAAACTGACAAAAGAACAGAAAACCAAACACCGCATGCTTTCACTCATAGGAAGGTGATGAACAATGAGAGTATTTGGTCACAGGGAAGGGAACAACACTCACAGGGCTAGGTGGGGGGGTGGAGGGGAGGGGTGGGGAGGGACGTGGGGGTAGGGGGAGGATGGGGAGGGATAACAGTGGGAGAAATGCCTGATGTAGGAGATGGCGAGGATGGAGACATGAAACCAACATGCCATTTATGTACCTATGCAAGAATCCTGCAGGATATGCACATTTACCTCAGAGCCCAAAGTACAATGAAAATAAATAAATCTCTTACTGAAGCATTCAGTAAATGATTCTTATAAAAAGTTCCAGGTCATTTTCTTTTGAAAATTTATTTTTTAAAAAGGCCTGTGTAATTTTTATTTTTAATAACAACAAAACTGGCTTCCTTTTAATCTTTTCTCTTTGTTGGTATATATAAAAGGAGAATTAATGTTTTGTGCTTATGGTTGTTTAATTACTGTTTTGCAGTACATTATGTTACCTGCAAGTTGCTGAGTATGTGTGAAGCCTCATTTGCTTCAGAACAAGGTATCCAGCGACTGGTTATGGTAAGTCTTAATTTAGGAGAAAATGGAGATGCAATGAGATGGTTGTTACTTATATGAAAATGGTTGAAGTTAGTGTGAAACTGGAAGGAGGTTGAATCTTTTGGTACTATCCTTTTATGTTGGTATTCCTTTATAATGGTATATTTACTACAGTTAAAGTTCTCAGAATACTGTAGTTATTACAGTGGTTTAGTGAACCAAATGCTGAACTTATAATTCTGGGTTGCTGATTTATTTTTTACTTTTCTCACCTCTAACTTGATAGAGTAACTGTTTCTTCATCTAAGGAATGGTATTATTTAGTTCTAAATTAGTTTTTCTAATGAAAGATTTGAAGCACTAAGTAAATAAGGAAAAGATTACAGGATTTGAAGTCTTAAGACCTAGGTTAGGTCTGCTGCTTACCAGCTATGTGACATTGGAAGATTACTTAGTTTTCTCATTTGTAAAATGAAAACAATACTATCTACCTTAGAGTGTTACTGAGTTAAAATTATATTTTTTGTGAAAAATGCTTTGTAAACTATAAATACATAGTGGTAGAATTTGTTGAGGTAAAATGCTAGGGCAGTAGTCTGATAAATCCTGTATCATATATAATACGATAAAGCTGAGTAGAATACAGGGTTCACCTTGTGCATTTTCCTTCTTTCAAAGATTGTAGCCACTCCAGTGCCTTCACACAGTTATATTTTGTAAAGCTTTTAGGGTTGTTTAGAGTGGGATGGTCAGTTTCAATTGAACTATTCCGTCATGGCTGATAGGGGAAGTCTTCCTCTTACATTTCTATTATTTAAAAGATTAATCTTTTAAATTTTTAGACGGAATCTTGCTCTATAGCCTTGGCAGGAATGAAGTGGTGCCATCTGTGCTCACTGCAACCTCCGTCTCCCAGGTTCAAGCTATTCTGCCTCAACCTCCTGAATAGCTGGGATTACAGGGGTGCCCCACCACACCCAGCTAATTTTTGTATTTTTAGTAGAGACAGGGTTTCACCATGTTGGCCAGGCTAGTCTTGAACTCCTGACCTCAGGTGATCCATCCATCTTGGCCTCTCAAAGTGCTGGGATTACAGGCGTGAGCCACTGCACCGGGCCTAACAGATTAATTTTTTAAAGAAGTTTTATTTCCCCCTTCTCCCAAAATACGAATGTATGTTTATGTAAAGTTAAATTGTTTGGAAAAGTAATGAAAGTAATAAAACGTGGTTTTCTGCTCCATCCCTCTTTATCTGTTCTCTCTCTCTCTCTCTTTTCTATTTTTGAGACAGGGTCTCACTCTGTTGCCCAGGCTGGAGTGTAGTGCCATGGTCTCAGCTCACCACAACCTCCACTTCCTGGGTTCAAGCAATTCTCCTCCCTCAGCCTCCTGTGTAACTGGGATTACAGGCACGTTCCAACATGCCCAGCTAATTTTGTATTTTTTTGTTTGTTTGTTTTAGTAGAGACAGATGTTTCACCATGTTGGCCAGGCTGGTCTCCAACTCCTGACCTCAAGTGATCCACCTGCCTCAGCCTCCGAAAGTGCTAGGATTACAGGCGTGAGCCACCACACCCAGCCCTATCTACTCTCTTGCTCTTCAGAGACAAGTGCATTTTTTTTAGTGGAAAAACATTTTTCCCAGTATTAAAAAGTATTTTATTATGTAAAAGCTCAAACATATATAAAACAGGTAAGATAGTACAATGATTCCCCTCGTTTATCCATCACTCACCTAGAGTAATCATTAATGCATGGCCAGTCTTCTTTCTTCTGTATCTCCTTGAGTAGCAAACCTCTGGTCCTACTGGATTATTATTATTATTATTTACTTTTTGGAGATGGAGTCTCGCTCTGTCACCTAGACTGGAGTGCAGTGGTACGATCTCGGCTCACTGCAACGCCTGCCTCCTGGGTTCAAGTGATTCTCCTGCCTCAGCCTCTCAAGTAGCTGGGATTACGGGCATGTGCTACCACACCCAGCTAATTTTTGTATTTCTAGTAGAGATGGGGTTTCACCATATTGGCCAGGCTGGACACGAACTCCTGATCTCAGGTGATCTGCCCACCTTGGCTTCCCAAAGTGATGGGCTTACAGGCATGAGCCACCGCACCTGGCCAATCTCCTGGGTTATTTTGAAACACATGCAAAATGTATAATTTTGTCTATAAGTACTTCAGCCTGTGTTTCTAAAAGACAGTGTAATTCTTTTCAGCTTGTAAGTGCTTTATTTTTTAAAAAATAGAGGAAGCTTGGTGGTGTATATGTGGCCATTTGATATTTTTATGACTAAGAGAGTCCAGTCTCTTATAGAGTGTAAATGTACCTCTACACATGCACATGTATTTATTTATTTATATTTTATTTTTCCATAAATTATTGGGGTACAGGTAGTATTTGGTTACATAAGTTCTTTAGCGATGATTTGTGAGATTTTGGTGCACCCATCACCTGAGCAGTATACACAGCACTATATTTGTAGTCTTTTATCCCTTGCCTCCACACCCACTCTTCCCTCCAAATCCCCAAAGTCCATTGTATCATTCTTATGTCTTTGTGTTCTCATAGCCTAGCTCCCACATATTAGTGAGAACATACAATGTTTGGTTTTTTGTTCCTGAATTATTTCACTTAGAATAATAGTCTTCAGTCTCATCAAGGTCACTGCAAATACTGTTAATTCATTCCTTTATATGGCTGCGTAGTATTCCCCTGTATATATATATATATACACCACAGTTTCTTTATCCACTCGTTGATTGATGGGCATTTAGGTTGGTTTTATGATTTTTGAATACACGTGCACATGTAATTTTTATCAAAATTAAGCTTAGTCACTAAAAGAAGAGTCACTGTGTGAACTTTGTTCTGCAGTTTTTTCACTTTTGCCATTAGGCACTGGAGCACCTGACCTCTCAAGAAGATCTGGGTCTAGTCCTTCTGATATCATTTTGTTTCTTATTGCCATCACTGGTATACCCACTTGAACCATTTTGAGATACATGACATATCTTGAATCTTTGTCTACAGTTAAGATATTTTCTGCTGATACTTGATTTTCCTGTGGTCCAGAGTCTTGTGTACTGTCCTGCTGTGATTACTCTGAGGTGACTTCAGAATGTGATCCATTGGTGACACTAGTGGGACTTAAAGGAGATACTTCCAATGTAACATCATCTAGGCCAGGTATAGATGACAACGTTGCATCTAAAATATTGAGAGTTGTTTCAATTTGCTGGATACAAAGATAAAGGTTTGCCAGTTTCTCCTCACTGAATGTAGAAGAGTGGTTGAGGAACTATACAGTGTATACAACAATTTGCTTTAGAAAAGCCACCATTCTTTTCTGGTGAATAGCTGGCACCTTGATCAAGTCTATGCCTGACCACCATTAGAGGAAGCCCATCTTTATACATCTCCTCAGCAGGCAGGGGCCCAGGGCTCACTCACAAACCCCTCCCAGATGGGGCCTGCCCAACCTTGTAATCGTGTCCCAGTGCTTCCCCACGTTCCCCCAAGACGATGTATTTTTATATTCAGCAAACATAGTTCCCTTTATCACACCTGATAAAACCTAATGAAAATTTCGCCAAATCAAATATCTAGTTCTTTCACTCTTTCTCCAATTGGTTTCTTAAAATCAGGACCAAAGATAATCCATACTTTGTATTTTGTTAATATGTCTGTTTTAATTAAACTATATGTTTTCTTCTCTCTTTTCAAAAACTCTGTTGAACAGATTTATTTGTTGAAGAAATTAGGTTGTCCTATAGAGTTTTTTAAATTCTGGATTCTGATGCCTCCTCATGGTGTCACTTAATAGTCCATTGTTCTCTCTAACCCTTGTTTTCTGTAAACTGATAATTAGATCTAGAGGCTTGTTCTGATTCAGGTTTGATTTTTGTCAGAATAATTTATAGGCAGTATGTTTCTGAATCCTTGGATTCAACCTTTCGTGGATTGAAAGTATTACAAAAAAAATCTGATAAAGATAACAGTAACAATACAATAAAAAATATAACAGCTAATTCTTTTTTATTTATTTATTTTTCTTTGAGATAGGCTTTCACTCTATTGCCCAAGCTGGAGTGCAGTGGCATGATCTCAGTTCACTGCAACCTCCATCTTCCAGGCTCAAGTGATTCTTGTGCCTCAGTCTCCCGAGTAGCTGGAACTACAGGCATGCACCACCATGCCCAGCTACTTTTTTTGTATTTTTAGTAGAGACTGGGTTTTGCCATGTTGCCCAGGCTGGTCTCGAACTCCTGAGCTCAGGCTATCTGCCCGCCTCGGCTTCCCAAAGTGCTACGGTTGCAGGTGTGAGCCACCGCGCCTGACCAATAACTAATTCTTGATTTATCAGCTTTATTTATGATCTATTTATTTGCTATTATGATGGATAAGGATTTATCTCATATCATGTTACCTCTCCCATCTCTCTCAATTTTTGTTATACTATTTTAAATTTATCTGTTGGCTGTCTTTCAAATCTTTAAATTATATATATTTACGTATACACACATATAATTTTTTGTATATATGTGTATATTTAAAAAGTATACTTTTTTTTTGAGATAGGGTCTCACTCCATTGCCCAGGCTGGAGTGCAGTGGCGTGATATCGGCTCACTGCAACCTTGGCACCCCAGGCTCAAATGATCCTCCCAACTCAGCTTCCCAAGTAGCGGGGACCACAGGTGCACACCACCATGCCCAGCTAATTTTTTGTATTTTTGGTAGAGATGGGGATCTCACCATGTAGCCCAGGCTGGTCTTGAACTCCTGAGCTTAAGCAATCCGCCCACCTCGGCCTTCCAAAGTGCTGGGATTACAGGCATGAGCCACGGCACCCGGCCTAAAATAATACATATATATATATTTTTTTGAGACAGGGTCTTGATTGACGCCTAGGATGGAGTGCAGTGGCGTGATCATGGCTCACTGCAGCCTTTTCCTCCCAGGCTCAAGTGATCTTCCAGCCTCAGCCTCCGTAGTAGCTGAGACCACAGGTGTACACTAGCATGCCCAACTAATTTTTAAATTTTTTGTAGAGACAGGGTCTTGCTATATTGCTCAGGCAGTCTAGAATTCCTGGCCTCAAGTCATCCTTTTACCTCAGCTTCTAAAAGTGCTAGGATTACAGGTATGAGCCACCCCACCATGCTCAGCCCTAAGTAATATATTTAAACTTTATTTCTTTTTTTTAAAAAATCAAATTTGGAGTTTATCTCTTCACTTGCTACTTTGTGAGGATATTTCCATTCTCTCTTTCTCTCTTTTCCTTTAACTTTCCACCTTCTGTCACGTCTAACATTTGGGTTTTGGGCTTTGTTGATCCCAAATAATGAAAACTAAAAAGGCTTATTATTGATTGTCACTATTATTTAACTCTGTTGATTATAACTTTATTCTCTGTATGTTTCCCTTTGCTAGCTCTCTCAATTCTATTTTCTCATATATTCTGTTTGTTGAGTATGATATCCTTTCATGGCATTGGTTTCTCTCAATTGTTGGGTAATTCTTGTACATATTTGATTTGAAAGTCTGTGATAATCTTCTATGAATACTGTGTCACACTTTGTACTATAACCTGAATCCAGTGACTGATGAAGAGGTAGGACTGGATGTTTTTCATTAACCTGTGTTGTCAGCTACATAGAACTCTGTTTCTGTCCAGCCAAAGTAATTGTACTCACTGTTCCTTTCTGGAAAGGAGGGAAGAAGATACTTTTCTTGGGGAGGCCGACTGCCTGATGTTCCTACTGTTCGCATCCAGGACCATTTCCACATTTTGCGTTTTTGTGCATGTTGGGATATGGGTTTCTGCCTTATCCCATTTGCTGTCTGTTTTTCAGAGGTTCTCCATAATTTCGTGTCTGTTGAAAATGCCCCTTATTTTCCCGGACTCATTGAATAAGAAAAAATATGTACCATACACATTTTCTCATATTTCTATATATTATCATTCTAAGAATTTATGGTAGAAGAGAGGGCTGTAGCATGTATTCAGTCTTCCATCTTCATTTAGTCCTTGTCTGCTTCCATAGCTTTTCTGGATATTTGCATATTGACTATTTATTTAGGTATCTACCAGTTACAATACTGTGAGCTCCTTTGGTGAGACTGGAGTGTAAAGGTACTTAATAAACATTTGTTGGATTAATCTAAATTTTATTACAGATGGAATTAAAAACTAGAACTCAAGTAGTCTAATGCTTATCATATACCTTTCAAGTATGTGAAGCAGTAAGTTCTCAGAACTTTCTCTTCCTATCTAAGTTATCTCAATGTGTTCCTTTAAAATTTCCTCAGAAGATGTGTCTTTTTTGTTTGTTTGTTTTGAGACGGAGTCTCACTCTGTGGTCCAGGCTGGAGTGCAGTGGCATCATCTCAGCTCACTGCAACCTCTGCCTCCCGAGTTCAAGTGATTCTCCTGCCTCAGCCTCCCGAGTAGCTGGGATTACAGGTGCCCACCAGCACACCCGGCTAATTTTGGTATTTTTAGTAGACATGCGGTTTCATCATGTTGGCCAGGCTGGTTTCAAACTCCTTACCTCAGGTGATCCGCCTGCGTTGGCCTCCCAAAGTGCTGGAGTTACAGGTATGAGCCACTGCGCCTAACAAGACATGTTTTTAAGTCTATTAATTTTTGCTACTTTTTTTCTTTAAAACCATTTCTTTTAAATTATGGAGTTCAAAGTAGAACACAGAACTCTAACAAACGCTAACTGTTGCTTTTTGCTTTCTGTGAGTTATATGACTGAATATGGACAGAGGATTCAATATTTTCTCCAGTATTCCCCAACCAATTTGGGGGAAGTATTAATTTTTAAAAATTATTTTCTGATTTCTCTCTTCTAGATGAATATGAGACTAGGAAGAGGGTGGTTGGTTCTTGGAAATTTTCGAATCGCTGATGAATGTTTTCAAGCTGCTGAGGTGGTAAGTTACCATTGATTTTTTGCTGAGGCAATTATTAGTAGTAGTATCTGTGGTTATTCTCATTGTTACATTGTACTGTGGTTTTACTTTCCAGAATCTGGAGCAGTTATACATGAAATTAATTCAGAGGAGCTCCCCTGAGACTGACTTGACCATGGAGAAGGCTGCTGTTGAGAAAGACCATTTCAAAATTCTTTCTCACCAAGCAGAGTCAGTAGGTATCATGGGCACCAAGGCCTTCCAGTGGGGCATTTTCCATATGTAAATGTAAAAATGATGAGATATAGCCTATTGGAAGAAAGTCAGATGTCACTGGCCTTCTATAGGCATTAATTTGACCTTTTTATCTTTGTCATATCTGAAGGTGATGTTACTAATGCTGATTGGAATCTGTGGGGTGGCTAAGGGTGAGAAGGCTGATATACAGCTAAACATCATTTTCAACTCCTGCATGTAACATCTGTCATTTATTTATGGCAGCAATCTCTACTTAAAACACCTGTCTCTGTGACTGTCTCTTACATTCACAGTCTGCCTAAAATATTTGCTTGAAAAGAGCCTTTTCAATTACAGTTGTTCTGAGTTGTTTATTGATGCTTTCTAAAAGTCTGTTGCGATCACACACCATTTAAAGTTACACTTTACCTCTGTTTATGTTGTGGGTCCTCCTTTTGTCATTATATACTTAGGTGTGCATTTGAGCTATGATGAGTTTGCTTTCTGTTATTACACAATTCTGGAAATGAAAAATCCCCAGCTGGGCGTGGTAGCTCATGCCTGTAATCCCAGCACTTTGGGAGGCTGAAGTGGAAAGATTACTTGAGCCCAGGAATTGGAAACCAACCTGGGCAGCATAGTGAGACCCCATCTCTACCAAAAAACAAAATTAAAAAATTAGCCAGGCTTCAAGGTCTGCACCTGTAGTCCTGGCTACTAGGGAGGCTGAGGCGGAAGGATCCCTTTGAGCCCAGGAGTCTGAGGTTACAGTGAGCTATGATTGTGCCTCTGCACTCCAGCCGGGGTGACAGAGCTAGACTCTGTCTCAAAAAAAAAAAAAAAAAAAACGGCAAAAAAGAAAAGCCCATTTTTTTTTAACGTATTTATTGAGATATAAATCATATACCATAAAATTCATCCATTTACACTGTATAATTCAGTATTTAGTATATTCACAGAATTGTGCAATGTGCACCATAAGCTATGTTTAAAACATAATTGTCACCCTAAAAAGAAACCCCCATCAACATTAGCGGTCATTCCTCATTGCTTCTGACCCTAGCTCTAGCAACCATCATTTATTTTCTGTCTCTATAAATATGCCTATTTTGGACATTTCATATTAATCGAACCATGCAATAAGTGGTCTTTTGTGATTAGCTTCTTTCACTTAGCATAACTGCTTTACAGTTTCATCAGTGTTCTTGCATGTTTCACTGAGTATGCCATGTTTTGTTTATCCATTCATCTATGGATGAATATTTGAGTTGCTTCCAATTTTTGAGTATTGTGAATAATTATAATGTGAACATTCATGTATAGTGTGTGTACATATGTTTTTAATTTTCTTTGGTATATAGCTAGGGGTGGAATTGCTGTGTAGCATGGTAACTCTAACTCTGTGTTTAACCTTTTGGGAAACTGCCAGAATGTTTTCCATAGTGACTGAACTATTTCACACTCCCCCCAGTAATATATGAGGGGTTCAACTTCTCTACATCTGAAAGTTTTATAGTTTTAGCACTTACACTTAGATCTATGGTCCATTTTAAGTAAATTTTCAAGTATGATGGGAAGTAGGGGTCTAACTTCATTCTTTTGTATGTGACTATCCAATTGTCCCAGTACCATTTGTTGAGAAAACTGTTCTTTCCTCATACTGAATGACCTTTACACCTTTGTCAAAAACCAATTTATCATAAATGTGAGGGTTTATTTCTGGAGTCTTAATTCTATTCCATTAATCTATATGTCTAGCCTTATGCTGGTACCATGCTGTCTTGATTACTGTAGCTATGTAGTACGTTTTGAAATGGGGAATTGCATGTCCTCCAGTTTTGTTCTTTTTAAAGATTGTTTGGATGTTTCTGGGACCCTTACATTTCCATATGAATGTTAGGATCAGGTTGTCAATTTGTGCACAGAAGCCAGCTTGAATTTTGATAGGGTTAGCATGGAATTCATAGAACAATTTGGGGGATATTGTTATCTTAAGAATATTGTGTTCTAATCCATGAACAAGGGATGTCTTTTCATTTATTTAAATTTTGTTTAATTTTCTCTTACTTATTTATCATTTTTTTTTTGTAGAGACGAGGTTTTGGTATGTTACCCAGGCTGGTATCAAACTCCTGGCCTCAAGCATTCCTCTCACCTTCGCCTCTCAAAGTTCTGGGATTACAGATGTGAGCCACCATGCCTGGCCAGACCTATGTGTGGTTTTTTTGTTGTTGTTGTTTTAGAGACAGGATCTTGTTCTGTTGCCCAGGCTGGAGTAATGTGGCCCAATCATAGTTCACTGTAGACTTAACCTCCTGGGCTCAAGGGATCCTCCTTCCTCAGCCTCCTGAGTAGGTAGGGCTATGGGCGCATACCACTGTGCTTGGCTAATTAAAAAAATTTTTTTTGTAGAGATAGGGTTTTACTATGCTGTCTAGTCTGACCTTAAACTCCTGAGCTCAAGTGATCCTCCCACCTTGGCCTCCCAGAGTGCTGGAATTACAGGCATGAACCACTGCGACTGAGCAGACCTATGTATTTTAATTGTCCACAAGCTCAAACTTAAATCAGTGATGTCACGTAGCTGCAAAAAAAAAAGCTAGCACAGTCCTAGGCATGTTAATAGATAAATAGTGTCTACATCTTAATTCACATTTTGAGTATTGTGATAACTGCTAGGTATCACACTTTAAAATCACTGGATTAGTGTAGAAAATATATCATATGAAAAATATTTGTAGAATATAGTGATGTCTGTCTTGGAAAAAGAAGACAGTAAGAATGATAGCTCCCTTTGAATATTTTAAGGGCTGTTGTATTACAGGGAAATTAAACTCCACAGGATAGAATGAAGAACAATGGGTAGAAATCACAGGAAGGCAGATTTTGGCTTAATGTAAGGAGTAATCTTTTATCAGTGATAGTAATCTTATAGTGGAATAGCCTTCCTGCAAGACTGTAAGTCTGTTTTCACTGGAAAACTGAAGCAAAAGTGTGAATATCCTAATAATTATACATTGCAGAAGGAATTCCTTCATTTGCTAGGAAATTTGACTACTATGACCCTTATGTCCCTTTTTAACACCAAGAACCTATGATTTCAGAAAGTCCTATAGCATTTCTTCAGTATTGTGGATGTTGATATCTAAATGGCATGTTCTTTATATAGCTGGTTAAAAGTGTTAGTAGTTATAATCAGTAATGAGAACTATATAATTCTTGACTTTGATAAGTGCTGACATCTTCAGAAGTTGAAGTGAAGGCTAATTCTTTTTGCTGTAAGTTGATTTTCCATTTCTAAGATATTCTCACCATTAGTGCTTATGCGTTTTGTTGATATTTGCTTTTGAGGAGACATATTTAAAATAGCAGTTAATATCGGTGTTTGTTAATGAGTTTTCTGTCTTAATAAATCTCCTGAGGTATTTCTTAGAGATCTATATAGGCCTTCTCTTTCTCTAGGCACTTACCATTTAACCAGTTAGATAATTGCTTTATTTATTATTTATTAAATTATCCAACAGACAAGGAATGTCTTCCCTGAACAGATTGCTATGCTAGGTTTTGTGGAGTAATGTAAATAATCATATATCCTATCCTCAAGGGTTATAGTTTAGTTGGCAAAATAAAGGATGAATATACAAGATAGAAAAAATTGGGTACTGTAATAGGTGTACAGATAAGTGATCTACATGCAGTGTTCAGTGCTATGTGTGAGTGGAGATGTAATATATGGTCATTTTCCTTAAGAAAATTATAAGCTAGCTTGAGAGATAGGCCATGAATACATTTTCTAAAACTGGAAAAAGAAAAATATTAAGTGCCAAATGAATGACTTAGGTTAGGTGCGACACAGACTTTGTCTAAACTGGTCACATGACCTTCCTTACAATTGTTAATATTTTACTTTTTCTGAACCCCTGCGTCCATCTGCAAGGTGAGGGATACTTTTCTGTTGTACATGTGCCACAGATTATCCTTCTGTAATCTTTTAGAATTGTAAAAATAACTATAGATCTTGGTGTTTCTCCTAGTTCCCCATTTCCCTTGATTACTGGCAGTGCCTCTTTCTGCGCTGTGCATCATCTGCAGATGCGAGAGTAATATGTTTTACTTCTGCTCCCTCCCCTATTTAAAGTGAGACCACTTGTAGAAGCTGACAGAATCATACTGAGGAAGGGGCTATGAGCTTACCTGTAAAGATTATGATGGAGGCTATCCTGGAGATGCTCTGCCCTGCCCTGCCAACCTTCCTTTCCTTTCCTTTCCTTTCCTTTCCTTTCCTTTCCTTTCCTTTCCTTTCCTCTCCTCTCCTCTCCTCTCCTCTCCTCTCCTCTCCTCTCCTCTCCTCTCCTCTCCTCTCCTCTCCTCTCCTCTCCTTTCCTCTCTTCTTTCCTTTCCTAACTTTCCTTAACTTCCCTTCCCTCACCTCCCCTCCTTCCCTTCCCTTTTTATTTTCCTTCCCTTTCCATTGCTGCCACTACAACCCGGTCAACAGAATAAGATTCTGTCCAAAAAAAAAAAAAAAGAAGGAAAGGAAAGACCAGCCCAGCCTGAATTAACTATTTTTAACTTCAAGAATGACTGGCACAAAAAGTTGGCTATTTAGCAGATATTTTCATAAAAATGAATGAAATGGACCAGGTGCAGTGGCTTACGCCTGTAATTCCAGCACTTGGGAGGTTGAGGTGGGCAGATCACCTGAGCTCAGGAGTTTCAGACCAGCCTGGCCAACATGGTAAAACCCCATCTCTACTAAAAATATAACAATTAGCCAGGCTTGGTGGTAGCCGCCTGTAATTCCAGCTACTCGGGAGGCTGAGACAGGAGAATCACCTGAATCCAGGAGACAGAGGTTGCAGTGAGCTGAGATGATGCCACTGCACACCAGCTTGGGCGACAGAGTGAGACTCCCTCTCAAAAATAAGAAAGGAAAATAAAAATGAACCAAGTGAATAGTACTCCATCGTGTATGTGTACCACATTTTGCATTCTTTATCCATTTTTCTGTTGATGGATACTTAGGTTAGCATGTACTTCTAGGAAAACAATTGACAGTATGTTTTGAGATAAAGTTTGAGCTTTTAGGTAAAAACGGAAATTAGAAAATGGGTACCACTACCATCATCTTGGTAGCTTCTAAATAGTCTTTTTTTTTTTTGCTTTTTATTTATTTATTTATTTATTTATTTATTTATTTATTTATTTATTGAGACATAGTCTCATTCTGTTTCACAGGTTGTAGTGCATTAATGCAGTCTTGGCTCACTGCAGCCTCTGCCTCCTGGGTTCAAGCAATTCTCATGCCTCAGCCTCCCAAGTAGCTGGAATTTCAGACTCACGGCATCACACCTGGCTATTTTTTTTTTTTTGTGTGTATTTCTTTTAGAGATGGTGTTTCCCCATGTTGGCCAGGCTGGTCTCGAAGTCCTGGCCTGAAATGATCTACCTGCCTTGGCCTCCCAAAGTGCTAGGATTACAGGCGTGAGCCACTGCCTAAATATTTAGTCTTTTCTGATGAAATTGGTGGTGGTATTAATAAATGTGATTTTATTTTATTTTATTTTAGACCGAGTCTTGCTCTGTTGCCCAGGCTGGAGGGCAGTGGTGTCATCTTAGCTCACTGCAACCTCCATCTCCTGGACTCAAGCAATTCTGGCTCAGCCTCCCAAGTAGCTAACTGGGACTACAGGCATGCGCCACCATGCCTAGCTAATTTTTGTATTTTTAGTAGAGATGGTGTCTCATCATGTTGGCCAAGCTGGTCTCAAACTCCTGACCTCAGGTGATCCGCCCGCCTCAGCCTCCCAAAGCCCTGGGATTACAGGCACTGTGGGATGGCCACTGTGCCTGGCCAACAGTAATGAGAAATCTGTGTACCCTTCACCCAGTTTTTCCCCAGTGGTAATATCTTGCATACATATAGTGCAATATAAAACCAGGAAATAGACAGTTGATACAATTCACAGATCTTATTTAGATTTAACCAGTTTTACATGAACTAATTTGTGTGTGTTTGCGTGTGTGTATAGTTCTATACAATTTCATCACATGTGTAGGCGTAGATTCATGTTCACCACCACCACCACAATCAAGATACAGAACAGTTTCATTACCACACAGATTCTTTACACCACTGCTTTATAGGGATACCCCTTTCCTGTCATCCAAAAGCCCAGGCAACCAATACCTATTCTTTTTTTTTTTAAATTAATTAATTTATTTATTTTTAATTTTATTTTTTATTGCATTTTAGGTTTGGGGGTACATGTGAAGAACATGCAATATTGTTGCATAGGTGCACACGTGGCAGTGTGATTTGCTGCCTTCCTTCCCTTCACCTATATCTGACATTTCTCCCCATGCTATCTCTCCCCAACTCCCCACCCCCCACTGTCCCTCCCCTATTTCCCCCTGTCAGACCTCAGTGTGTAGTGCTCCCCTCCCCGTGTCCATGTGTTCTCATTGTTCAACACCCGCCTATGACTGAGATATTCTTTATCTCTATAAGCTTGTCATTTTAAGAACGTTATATAAATGGAATAACACAGTATGCAACCGTTTCATATTGGTTGTTTTCACTCAGCATTTTTTTTGTGTGTGATCCATCCTTGTTGTTTTATGTATTAATAGTGTTTTCTTTTTATTATTTTTTGAGAAAGAGTCTTGCTCTGTCGCCCAGGCTGGAGTGGCGTGGTGTGATCTCGGCTCACTGCAACTACCGCCTCCCGGTTTCCAGTGATTCTTATGCCCCAGCCTCCCAAGTAGCTGAGATTACAGGCATGTGCCGCCATGATTGGCTAATTTTTTTTGCATTTTTTTAGTAGAGATGGGGTTTCGCTGTGTTGGCCAGGTCGGTTTTAAACTCCTGGACTCAGTGATCGGCCCACCTCGGCCTACCAAAGTGCTGGGATTATAGGCATGAGCCACCACACCCATCCCTGTTCTCTTTTTATTGCCATGTAGAATACTATGCTATGGATGTACCTTTGTTTAGCCATTCACCATTGAAAGCATTTGGATTGTTTCTGATTTTTGGCTATTGTAAATAAAGTTTGCATGAACATTTTCATACAGGTTTTTGTATGGACATAAAGGGTATGTTTAGTTGTGTTTGTTTGAAACTGCCAAACTGTTTTCTAGAGTGGCCATGCCATTTACATTCTTTTTTTGAGGGGGAGGGGGACAGAATCTCGCTCTGCCATCCAGGCTGGAGTACAATGGCATGACCTTAGCTCACTGCAACCTCCGCCTCCCAGGCTCAAGTGATTCTCCTACCTTAGCCTCCCGAGTGGCTGAGACTACAGGTGTGTGCCACCATGCCTAGCTAATTTTTGTCTTTTTAGTAGAAATGGGGTTTTGCCATGTTGGCCAGGCTGGTCTCGAACTGCTGACCTCATATGATCTGCCCACCTCGGCCTCCCAAAGTGCTGAGATTACAGGTGTGAGCCACCGCACTCAGCCACCATTTACGTGCTTACCAGCAATGTATGAGAGATCCTATTTCTTTGCATCCTTGCCAGCATTTGGTATTGTGACCAATTTTTTATTGTAGCTATCCTAATGGATGTATAGTAATATCTCATTGTGGTTTTAATTTGCATTTCTCTAATGGCTAATGATGTTGAACATCTTTTCATTTACTTATTTGCCATCTGTATCTCCCTTTAGGGAAATTGTCTGTCATTTTTCTTGTCTATTTTCTATTTGGATTGTTTGATAGTTTACTATTGAATTTACAGAATTATTTGTATATTCTTGATATGATTCCCTTGTCAGATAAATGTTCGTGAACATTGTCTCTTTGTAGCTCGTCTTTTTGTCCTTTTTAATAGGGTCACAGAATATAGTTTTGATAAAGTCCAATTTATTGATTTTTTTTTTATTTTATAGATCATGGTTTCAGTGTCATGTCTCAGAATGTTGCACATAGCCCTAGGTCTCTTAAATTTCTATTTGAATTTTAAGATCAGCATGTCAATTTCTGCAAAAAAAAAAAAACAAAAAAGCAGCCAACTGGAATTTTAATGGAATTGGATTGAATTTGTAGATCAACTTGGGGAGTAGGGACAGAGTCTCACTCTATTGCCCAGGCTGGAGTACACTGGTGGGATCTCAGCTCACTGCAGCCTCTGCTTCTCATGTTCAAGCAATTCTCCTGCCTCAGCCTCCCAAGTAGCTGGGATTACAGGCACATGCCACCACATCTAGCTACTTTTTTATTTTTGGTAGAGACAGGGTTTTGCCATGTTGGCCAGGCTGATCTCAAACTCCTGGTCTCAAACTCCTGGCCTCAGGTGATCAGCCCACCTTGGCCTCCCAAAGTGCTGGGATTACAGGGGTGAGCCACTGTGCCCAGCCCTGATGGTAGTTTTGACTGCCCAGAACGTACACATTTTTTGAATACTAACTTACAGTTTATGAAATGCTTTTACATCTGTGGTCTCATTTGATCCACATAAGATCAATCCTATATTGTAGATATTACTATCCCTATTTTATAGTTAAGAAAATAGAACCTCAAAGAGATTGTGACTTGCCTAAGTTCACTGAGCCAAGAAGTGGAAAAGCTGGAAATGCAAAGCCCATATTCTTTTCACTACATCAGTATAGGCAGGGCATCACTCCAGACCTAATGAATCACAATCTCCAAGTAGTGAGAGCTGGGCATATGATTTTCAGAAAGCTCCGCTGGTGAGTTTGATGCTCATAGAAGGTTGCTACAGCTCTGTATCATGCTGCCTCTTCTTTAAGACTTCTTTTACTTGAAATCTTTATGTTTTGGGCTTGAAATACTGATTTCTAGTCATAAGAAGATGAATAAATTTTCAGAACTAGCCTGAATTATTAGAACTTTGATTGCTTTAAGATAAAATCTGAGTAATGATAGACACTTTACGGGTTGTTTGAACATTAAAGTCTCATTGTTTTATATAAGAACAGACAGGAGCATTCATCCTCTGATATGAGGTTTGTCACTGAGCATTTCTTTTTTATAAGATTTTCTCCACTTTGATTAATGAATCATCAAGTATTCATAGAATATAGTATAGACAGGAATGTTATTTTCTAATCTCTATATTGAGATTGGCTTATTGAGGCACTTGTGTTAGCAATTTATTTCCCCCTTTAATAATATCTAGTATTAAACCCTTAGAGTATCTACTCAGGGAGATGTCAGGCTTACTATTCAGCAGATAGAGGAGAAAACTAGATGACATCTTACGTTGTTTATATTTTCTTCTCTCTACTCAATTCTTTTATTATTCAAAGCACAATAATATTTGATACCACATAAAGAAGAGAAGAAAATACCAAATGTAGTACTTTATAAGATTATTTTCTTGTATGTATCCATTTTTTTTTAATGAGTTGTCTTTTTTTCTTTCTTTTTTTTTTTTTGATGACACTCTCGCTCTGTGGCCCAGGCTGGAGTGCAGTGGTGTGATCTCAGCTCACTGCAACCTCCGCCTCTGGAGTAGCTGGTATTACAGGTGCCCCTCACCATGCCCAGCAATTTTTTTGTTTTTTTTTAGTAGAGACAGGGTTTAACCATGTTGGTCTCGAACTCCTGACCTCAGGTGATCCACCCACCTTGGCCTCCCAAAGTGCCCGCTCATTCAGTATCAACTCTGTGTCACCAAAGATTCTTACCACTTATTTCTATGTATTTTTAGCAAGCCGTCATGTTTAGTTCGAACAACTAGCATTGCTAAAAATATTAGAAAACAAAATAAGATTTTGAAACATTAGTTAAGACATGCTAAAAATATGAGCCATCGTGCCTGGTTAAACTAAGTTCTTAAATGGCTGAAACAAGCCTCTTTCACAAGTGCTAAAGTAACATGCGATCAATGTTTTCATTCATTTGAGGGTTTTCAGTCATAGAATGGTAGAACTGAAAGGAACCCTACAGATTGTCTAGTACAGTCTCCTCACTTTATGGTTGAGGCAACAATCTGAGAGCTTAAGGCTCAAAGTTAAACATAATAAATGGCAGAGTGGCTCTTCTGGCTTCATGATGAAATTGTACTAAGCTGCGTTTCTTTTTTCTTAATTTTTTTTTTTTTTTTTTTAAAGAGATGGGATTTTGCTCTGTCATCTGTGGCAGGAGTAGACTGGTATCTTCTTAGCTTACTGCAGCTTCGAACTCCTGGACTTGAGCAATTTTCCTGCCTTAGCCTCCAGAGTAGCTGGGACTATAGGTGTGTGCCACCATGTCTGGCTAATTGATAAACTGTTTTTCACAGTGGATATACATAACCGTTCAGACTGTGAGGTTATTGTGAATTTGTTTTAAGACAAAGACTGCTGTTTAACTTAATTCCTCTAATATACAGGTGAATACGAGAGCTATTCAAATTGCAGAAGCATCTAGTAGACCTGGCATTATGTCATAATATAATAACATAAGGTAGTACAACGAGTTTTTGCATTTCCAGAAAAAGTAAATGACTCCTGTTCATTTAGTATCAACTCTGTGTCACCGAAGATTCTTATCACTTATTCCTCTGTATTCTGAGGAAGCTATCATGTTTAGCTTGAACAACTAGCATTGCTAAAAATATTAGAAAACAAAATAAGACTTTTAAACACTATTTAAAATATGCTAAAATTGACTTAGAGACAAATAACTTTGTCATTTCATTTTAACCAATTATTGACACTCTTTGTCTTTTTCAGGCAGTTTTTCAAGGGGATTTTCAAAGAGCATCTTTGTGTGTACTGCAATGTAAAGATATGTTGGTGAGGCTCCCTGAAATGGTGAGTGAAATCTGCATTCTCAAGAAGTTTAAAAATATGCTATATCAAGTTCCAGGAAAAATCATTACTACTTCATGCAACCTTTCAGAGATTCTGAGATCAGTTCTACTTAAGTAACTGGTCGTTGAAATATTTTGCTTCCTTTGTTCTTTACCAGAAAGGGCATTTGAAAAAGCTATATGGAATATTTCTTTTTTTTTCTTTTTTCTTTTCTTTTCTTTTTAGAACTCTGTCTTCAGTCTGTTGCCCAGGCTGGAGTGCAGTGGTGTGATCTCAGCTCACTGCAACCTCTACCTCCCGGGTTCAAGTCATCCTCATGCCTCAGCCTCCTGAGTAGCTGGAATTACAGGCCTGTGCTGCATTTTGTATTTTTAGTAGAGAGGGGTTTCACCATGTTGGCCAGGGTGGCCTTGAATTCCTGGCCTCAAGTGATCTGCCCACTTTGGCCTCCCAAAGTGCTGAGATTACAGGCGTGAACCACCATACCTGGCAGATATGGAATATTTCTTAAAATTTTCTTTGCTTTGTCTTTTATTGTCAAACCATTTTGATAACATTGCTCCATATTTCATGCTATACAACAAAAGAAAGAAAAAAATGAGTTTGTCTGCTGACAAGGTTAATAGTAGTTAATCATGTTACTACCATAATATTTTTCTACACTGGGATTTGGAGATATGAGAGATTTGATAGGATAAAGCCTGTATCCCAGACTGGAGCTCATGAAAACTCCTAAATACATAGTTTTTTGCTTTTTCATTTTATCTTCCCTTTCCATTCTTTCTCTCCTATTTCAGTGCGTATGGCTACTTCAGTCTTTACTATCACAGAGGAATTAATAATGGAGATATAATTGGATATTAGGGAGAATGTTTCCAGTATTACATACATCGTATTTATTTGTGAGGTTGGTCTTCGTCCCGAAATTGGGTGTCATAATGTAGAACTTAATTCAGTAAACATTTATATGTTGCCTGTTATGTGTCACATCAGACATTGTTCTAGGCTTTAAAAACTTGTAAAACAATTTCATATTTGGAGAAAAATTATAAGAATAGTACAAAGAACTCCTGTATACACTTTGCCTAGAAACTTATTTCAAGTTTTCCAATAATGTCCTATATAGAAAATGGTTTCAATCTAGAATTATGCATACTCTCCAGTCTCCTTCAATCTGGAAATCTGGAACACTTCCTCATTCTTGCCTTGTTGTTCATGATCTTGGCAGTTTTGAAGATTATAGATAGTCATTTTGTAGCATGTGATTTAACATGGGTTTAGCCAAAGTTTCCTCATGATTAGAACAGGTTATGAATTTGGGGCCAGAAAATCATGGAAGAGATTCTATGTTCTACTCATAGCTTCCTATTGGGTGGTATACAGGATTGATTTATACTATTATTGGTGGTGCTAGCCTTGATCTCTTGATTAAGATCGTATCTTCCAGATTTTTTCACTGTAAACCTATGCATTTCCCCTTTGTTATTCATTAGTATTTTGTGAGTGATACACTGAAACTATGGAAAATCTAATTTCTCATTCCAGTTTCACCATCTTTATTCTTTTTTCCTCCATTTTCTAGGTTTATTGGGGGTATAATTGACAAAATTTATATATATTTGTGGTATATAACATGATATTTTGATACATTAAACATTGTGAAAAGATCACCACAATCAAGCCAATTTATATATTCATCAGCTCACACAGTTTTTTTTTTTTTGTGGAGAAACATTTAAGATCTACTTTCTTAGCAATTTTGAAGTATACAATACATTATTATAATATTAACTATAGTCCCTGTGCTATACAGTAGAGCCCCAGAACTTATTCATATGGCCTAAATAAAATTTTGTACCCCCTCCCCCTTTGTTTGACGAGACAGACTATTGCTCTGTCACCAGACTGGAGTGCAGTAGTATGATCCTGGCTCAGTGTAGCCTCAAGTTCCTGGGCTAAAGTGATCCTCCTACCTCAGCGTCCTGAGTAGCTGGAACTACAGGCACATGCCACGAAGGCTCTCTAGTTGTTTTATTTTTTGTAGAGATGGGGGTCTCACTATGTTGCCCAGGCTGATCTTGAACTCCTGGGTTCAGGAAATCCTCTTGCCTCAGCCTCCCAAAGTACTGGGATTATAGACTGGAGCCACTGTGCCTGGACACTTTGTACCCTTTGACCAACATCTCCTCATCTGTTCCCCAAACCCCTGGCAACCACCTTGCTACTCTCTACATCTATGAACTCTTTCAGAATCTACATATAAGTGAAATCATGCAGTATTTGTCTTTCTGTGGCTGGCTTATTTCACTTAGCTTAATGTCTTCCAGGTTCATCGGTGTTACCATACATGACAGGATTTCCTTCTTTTTTATGGCAGACTAGTATTCTGTTATATATAAGCACAACATTTTCTTTACCCATTCATCCCTCGTTGGACTCATAGGTTGATTGCATAGCTTGGCTATTGTAAATAATGCTGCAGTGAACAAGGGGTTGCAGATACCTCTTAAAGATACTTACTTTATTTCCTTTGGATACATATCCAGAAGTGGGATTGCTGGATCATATGGTAGTTATATTTTTAATTTTTTGAGGAACCTCTATACTGTTTTCCATAATGGGTATACTAATTCACATTCCCAACAGTGTACAAAGTTTTCGTTTTCTACTTGCCCTTGCCAACACTTATCATTGTCTTTTTGATAATAGACATTCTAACAAATGGGGAGTGATATATCTCATTGTGATTTTAATTTACATTTCCCTGATGGTTAGTGATGTTGACCATTTTTTCATATACCTGTTGCTGATTTATATGTCTTCCTTAGAGAACTATCTAATTAGATCTTTTGCCCATTTTTTTTCATTGGGTTATTTGTTTACTTGCTATTGAAGTGTTTGAGGTACTTGTATATTTTGGAGATAAACTCTTTATCAGATGTATGATTTGCGGATATTTTCTCCTATTCCTTAGGTTGTCTCTTCACTCGGTTGATTGTTTCTTTCGCTGTGCAGAAGCATTTTAGTTTGATACAATCCCATTTGTCTATTTTTGCTTTTGTCACTTGTGGGGGTCATATCCAAAAAAAAATCATTGACCAGGGGTCTATCTCTCTCTTTTACCTCCAATAATTGTTTTATATATCTGAGTGCCCCAGTGATGGGTGCATATGTATGTAAAATTGTTACATCCTCTTGTTGAATTGTCCCCTTTACCCTTATATAGTGACCTTTTTTTCTCTCTTAAAGTTTTTGTCTTGAAATCCATTTTGTCTGATGTAAGTATAGGTACTCCTGCTCTTTTGTGGTTTCCATTGCCATGGAATACCTTTTCCATCCCTTTACTTTCAATCTATGTGTATTTTCATAGGGGAAGGAAGTTTATTTCTTGTAGGCAAGAGATCATTGGGTATTGTTTTTTTAAAATCCATTCAGCCACTCTATGTTCTTTGGAGAGTTTAGTCTATTTACATTAAATGCTATTACTGATAAGTAAGGACTTATTCCTGCCACTTTGTTATTTGTTTTCTGATTGTTTTTGGTTTTCTAGTTTTTATTCTATTCTATTTCTTTCTTTCCTGTCTTCCTTTCAGTGAAGGTGATTTTCACTGGTGATACGATTTAATTTCTTGCTTTTTATTTTTTGTGTATTTGTTGTTTGTTTTTCAGTTTGAGGTTACCATGAGGCTTGCAAATGCTATCTTGTAACCCATTATTTTAAAGTGATGACAGTGTAACACTGATTGTATTAACAAAGAGCCAAACACACACACACACACACACACACACACCTAATAAAAACTCTATACTTTAACTTTCTTCCTCTGATTTTTAATTTTTTAAAATGTCTTTATGTTTTTGTACTGTCTATGTTTTTGAAAAGTTGTTGTTACTATTTCTGCTTGGTTCATCATTCATTCTTTCTACTTAAGTCAAGAGAAGTTTATACCCCACAATTTCAGTGTGATGCCATTCTGTCTTCTTCTTTGTGCTTACTATTTTTTTTTTTTTTTTTGAGATGGAATATTGCTCCGTCGCCCAGGCTGAAGTGCAGTGGCCTGATCTAGGCTCACTGCAACCTCCGCCTCCTCGGTTTAATCAATTCTCCTGCCTCAGCCTCCCGAGTAGCTGGGACAACAGACACATGCCAGCATTCCTGGCTAATCTTTGTATTTTTAGTAGAGACGGGGTTTCACTATATTGGTTAGGCTGGTCTTGAACTCCTGATCTCAGGCAATCCACCCGCCTCAGCCTCTCAAAGTCCTGGGATTACAGGTGTGAGCCACCCCGCCCGGCTATGTGCTTACTATTACTGGTGAATTTTGTACCTTCACATGATTTCTTCTTGCTCATTAACGTCCTTTTCCTTCAGACTGAACAACTCCCTTTAGCATTTCTTGTAGGACAGGTCTGGTATTGATGAAATACCTCAGCTTTTGTTTGTCTGGGAAAGTCTTTATTTCTCCCTCATGTTTGAAGGATACTTTCTACTGGTTATACTATCCTAGGGTAAACTTTTTTTCCTTCAGCACTTTAAATATGTCATGCCTCTCTTTCCTGGCCTGTAAAATTTCTGTTAATAAGTCAGTTGCCAAATGTATTGAAGTTCCGTTGTATGTGATTTTTTTTCTTTTCTTTTACTGTTTTTGGGATTCTTTGTTTATCCTTGACCTTTGGGAGTTTGATTATTAAATGCATTGATGTGTTTTTTGGGTTAAATCTGCTTGGTGTTCTATAACCTTCTTATACTTGAATGTTGATATATTTCTCTAGGTTTGGGATATTTTCTGATATTATCTCTCAGAATAAGCTTCTTACCCATAGCTGTTTTTCTACCTCCTCTTTAAGGCCAATGGATCTTAGATTTGCCCTTTTGAGATTATATTCTAGATCATATAGGTATGCTTCATGCTTTTTTATTCTTTTTTCTTTTGTCTCCTCTGTCTGTGTATTTTCAAACAGCCTGTCTTGAAGCTCACTGGTTTTCTTCTGCTTGATCAATTCTGCTGCTAAGAGGCGATGCATTCTTCAGCATGTCAATTGCATTTTCAACTCCAGCATTTCTGCTTGATTCTTTTAAATTGTTCAGTCTCTTTGTTAAATTTATCTGATAGAATTCTGAATTCCTTCTTTGTGTTATCTTGCATTTCTTTGAGTTTCCTCAAAATAGCTATTTTGAATTCTCTGTCTGAAAAGTCACATATCTCTGTTTCTCCAGAATTAGTCCCTAGGGTCTTATTTAATTCATTTGGTGAGGTCATGTTTTCCTGGATGGTGTTGATGCTTGTAGATATTCATCAGTGTCTGGGCATTGAAGAGTTAGCTATTTATTGTAGTCTTCTCAGTCTAGGCTTGGTCATGCCTTTCCTTCTTGGGAGGCTTTTCATTATCCAAAGGGACTTAGGCCCCAAGCCTAATAATGGTGTGTTTCTTGCAGACTCAGAGAGAGTACTGCCTTGATGACCTTCGATAACATCTGAAAGAATTCTTTGGATTACCAAGCAGAAACTCTTGTTCTTTTCCCTTACTTTCTCTGAAACATATGGAATCACTGTTTCTGTGTTGAGCTGGGGTTGTGGTGATGCAAGCACTGGGCCGCCTGTGCTGTGCCAGACTTAAAGCCAGCACAGCACTGGACTTTGCCCAAGGAAGGTCCTTCCCTTTCGGATGGTGAGTTCTCCACCCCCACCCCGGGTGTGTCCAAAGATGCTGTCTGGGAGCCAGGGATTGGAGTCAGAAACTTTAGCAACTTACCTGATGTCTTATTCTACTGCAGTTAAGCTGGCATTCAAATCACAATACAAAGCCCTTCCTACTCTTCCCTCCCTTTCCACAGGCAGCGGAACCTCTCCCTGTGGCCACCACCATCAGTGGTTCATGGGGTGTTCTGCTAGGCCACAACCGATGCTCACATAAAGCCCAAGATCTCTGCCATCAGCTTCTGGTGAATGCTGCCAGGCCTGGGACTCATCCTTCAGGGCAGTGGGCTCTCCTGTGTCCCAGGACCAGAAATGCTGTCCAAGAGGCTACACCTGGATTTGGGCACCCTAAGAGCCAAGCTGTACCTAGAGTGCAGTACAATGTCCTCTTTACTTTTCCTCTGCTTTTCTCAAACCAAAGGAGGCTTTCACTGGAGCCACTACAGCAGGAAATGTGCTAGGAATGTGCTGGGTGTCCCCTGAAGCCAGTACTTCTCAGAGCCCAAGGCCCATGGTGTACTCCCTGGGTCATTAATGGTTATTCCAGGGCTATACCAAGGGTTCTTTAGTCAGTAGGTGATTAATCCTGCCAAGACTGGAGCCTTTCCTTCAAGACAGTGGATTCCCTTTTGGCCCAGGATGTCTAGAAATGTGGTTTGAGAGCTAGGTCCTGGAATGGGGGCATCACTACTCTGCCCAGTACCGTGTCCTACTGTGGCTGAGCTGGCATCCAAGGTGTGAGACCTCTTTACTCTTCCCTCCCCTCTCTTTAGGCGGAAGGAAGGAATTACTTTCATAGCTACGAGATGTACTGCCTGGGGTTGGGGAAGAGATGGTGCAAGACCTCCCTTTGCTGTGCCAGCTGATGTCTCCCTAGGTCACATGGCAAGTTCACTGGCTCTAAGCCCAGCCTCACACTAGGAGTTGCCTAAGAATTGCAGTCCTTGTGCCTTAGACTGCCATTCAAGTTTACGTAAGACCCCAGACCACTTCAGCCCACAGTGGCAAGGCTTGCCAGTAAACTCAAGTTTCCATCACTGGGATGAAGGGTAATTCTCCTGTGGCTAAAGCTGGTCCAAATGCTCCCTCTGTGCACAGGTGCTGACTGAATCCAGCATGGCTTTTTTCTCCACTGTGACTGTGTGGAACTGAGTTCAATGTAAAGTCCCCCAGTCGCTGTGCTCTCCCTCTGCAAAGTACACAGATTCTGTCTCTGCACTGCTTAGCTGCTGCCAGGGGATGGGGGAGGGGTGGCCTTGGCGATTCAAGACTGTTTCTTCTGCCCTCTTTAATGCGTCTTTCCACAGTATGTAGTTAAAACCAGGTACTGTGAGTGTTCACCTGATTTTGGTTCTTGTGATGGTGCTTTTCTGTGTGCAGATAGTTGTGAAAATTTGGTGTTACAGTGGAGGACGTGAATGATGCAGGCTTTTAGGTCTTGCTCTGCCCTTATTTTGACATCTATTTTGTTTTGAGACAGAGTTTTGCTCTTGTTGCCCAGGCTGGAGTGCAATGGCGCAGTCTCGGCTCACTGCAACCTCTGCTTCCCAGGTTGAAACAATTCTCCTGCCTCAGCCTCACATGTAGCTGAGATTACAGGCGGCTGCCAGCACACCCTGCTAATTTTTGTATTTTTAGTAGAGACGGGGTTTCACTGTGTTGGTCAGGTTGGTCACGAACTCCTGACTTCAGGTGATCTACTCACCTTGGCCTCCCAAAGTGCTGGAATTACAGGTGTGAGCCACTGCTCCCGGCCAACATCTCTTATAAGGTGACTGTTTTTTTTTTGAGACGGAGTCTCACTCTGTCACAACCAGGCTGGAGTGTAGTGGCATGTTCTCAGCTCATTGCAACCTCTGCCTCCTGGGTTAAAGCCATTCTCCGGCCTCAGTCTCCCAAAGCAGCTGGGATTACAGGTGCCTACCACTATGCCTGGCTAATTTTTTGTATTTTTAGTAGAGATGGGATTTTACCATGTTGGCCAGGCTGGTCTCAGAACTCTTGACCTCAAGTGATCTGCCCGCCTTGGCCTCCCAAAGTGCTGGGATTACAAGCTTGAGCCACCGCACCCAACCCTTACACATTTTCTATATTACATTTTTGGCTTCTGGGTCTTGTCTAAATTCTGGGGGAGTGTTGATATTTTTATTATGGCCAGGTAATCTATCTGGTAGATTGAGGCAAATTTTAAACTCATTTTTTGTGGGTTATGGTTCCAATGTTGTTTCAATTTTGCAGTGCTCTTCAGATTTGTTTTGAATATGCAACACTCATTGATCAGTCCTGGTACTTGGCAGAGGTTTATCTGTTAGCTCAGTTATCAAAGTTTTTGCTATGCAAATTAGGTTGAGATTCCTGGTTGTTAAGGTTGTAGGATGAGCCTTGAACTTAATCAACTTATCAACTTTATTTTGTTGTTTTTCTGAGCGCTCTCTCTGTCTCTCTCTGTCTCTGTCTCTCTCGTCTTCTTGGTTCTGGTTCTCTGAGCTACCCTTTTCAGTCCTCTAACCAGTAACTATCCATAATCTGCAGTTACACTGTGACTGAGGCCAAGCAGCAGTAGGAAGACATAGACAGGAAAAAAAGCAGTGGGAGTTCGTCCCATCCTGTGGGATCTGTGGCTGCACTGAATGGAGAGTAAGGTTTTCCTCTCTCAAAGTTTTGAGCATTGTGGTTTCCCCTAGCTACCACTGCTGTTGCTGACATGGGATTGCCTAGGGCCTCGGCAGAAGAGAATGAAAGAAAGATGAAGCAAAAACCGAAATGGAATATTTGCACTTTCTCTGAGCAACTCAAGCCAGATGTAGAGAAACACCCTCAGTCTGTACCACAGCATTCGCTTCTGAGTTTCTGGCTGCATTAAGTTTAGGCCAGGGGATATTAGAGGAAAAGAATGGTAAACTTACCACCAGTTTGGTGTTAATTTGAATTCTGGTGTTCTTCCTTTATTTGCCTTCTGCTATTACCTTTTGAGTCCTCAAATAGCTGCATGCATTCTGTCCAGGTTTATTGTTTCATTCAGTGGGAGATAAAAGGTGGTGCATACTTAAATTTATCTTAACCAAAGCTAAAACACTATTTATTTATTTATTTTTACTTTTTTTCTTTTTGTAATAGTCTCGCTCTGTCGCCCAGGCTGGAGTGCAGTGGCATGATCTCCGCTCACTGCAACCTCCATCTCTTGGATTCAAGTGATTCTCCTGCCTCACTCTCCCGAGTACCTGGGATTACAGGCATGCGGGCATGAGCCACTATGTATGCCTGGCTAATTTTTGTGTGTGTGTATGTGTATATATATATATATATATATATATATATATATATATATATATATACACATACACAAACATACACATTTTGTAAAGAGAGTGTTTCACCA
>CAUYQU010000637.1:0-125739 GCA_963574635.1 Cheracebus regulus
CCTCCCTCCGTGCCTCCGTCCCACCTGCCTTCCTGTCTTGTTTATTGCCTCCCTCCCTCCCTGCCTCCCTCCCTCCCTCCCTCCCTCCCTGCCTGTCTGCCTTCCTCCCCTCCTCCCTGCCTGCCTTTCTCCACCAGGATGCTGTCCCAGCAGAAGAGGTTCCTGGCCCAGTTCCCGGTGCACCAGCAGATGCGTTTGCACGCCCGGCAGCAGCAGGCAGGAGTCATGGACCTTCTGGAAGCCCGGCTGGAGACCCAGCTGCAGGTACGAGTTACAGAACTGGGCCTTCAAAAGGCAGTGGTTTAAAGAGGAGCAGAAATAGCAAAAGCCAGCCAGTGACTGCAGGTCAGCCATGGGACTGTTGTGAGGGGATGCCCTGGTCCCTGCGCCTCCCCGCCTGTGGCATCGTTGACCCGCTGAGTCTCACCTGCTAAGAGTGTGTCGGCCTCACTCTAGGACCCTGAGCTCCTGGAGGGCCGGTGGCCTGTGTGGATCCCTCCAGTGGCTGTAGCACCCCAAGCAGGGCCAGGCCCTGAGCAGCTGGTCAGCCCTCGTCTATGGACCTGGCAGAGAACTGAGCATCCTCTGTGGTGCATGGCCACCAGGCAGCTGGTGGTATAATGGTGATTCTGTAGTCATTCAGGTAGTGTTGGTGGTAGCTAAAGTTTACCCTTTATTTACAGCAAACAGGAAGCTCAGCTCTCATGATACAAAGTGCATATTTCGTCATGCACAGTCCCGTTTGTGTGAGATCATACAGTGGATATAAGGTGAGACTATAACTGTGGCTAAGCAAAGTGGCTGCCTTTAAAAAAAATCAAGTCTTCCAGAATGGAAGCACTCAGCAGCACGCTGGCCCTTCAGTGTCCTCCGCTGATGATGGCAATCGCAGGGCGACAATGATGAGATACAGCAGTGCTGGCTGGTAGGCACTTCCTGAGGCTCTCCGATACATAGTCATGAGCTGAGAGCTTGGCACGCACTTTCCAACAAAGGAGGTTACTGCTGCTGTCCCCATGACAGGTGGGCACATCAAGGCATGCACAGGTTAAGTTACTATCCAGGGTCACAGTTCATGCATCAGGGAATTCTGGTGTGTCTGGTTATGCCACGGTGTTGGCAGTTAAGAGCCAGTCTGCAGAGTTGGGCAGAAGCGGGTCCCGTCCTATTCTGCTGCACCTGCTCCGGGCTGGTCACAGAGCCCCTCTGACCTCAGTGCACTCTGTCGACTGGAGACCCGTGGCTGCTGTGAGTGAGGACACACAGTTACATGCAGGAGCTGGTGGATGTCAGCTTCTTCCCTCTTGGGTGCCTCTCTTGCTCCTCTCCTCCTTGGGATGCGTCTTAGAAAATTCTCTTCCACACCAGTCCGGGGACGTGGTCCCCAGTGGCCAGCCTCAAGTGGCAGACTCCACTCACGTGGAGAGAGATGTAGAAAGTCAGGAAGGCGGAGGGAGGCCCAGCTGAATGCTCCCCTCTGCTTGCATTTCAGGAAGCAGAAGAGAGCTTCATCACCGAGCTGGCAGCTTTGGCCCGAGTGCCCCTCACTGAAAGCAAACTGTTCCCCGCTAAGCGTGGGCTGCTGGGTGAGTCACAGATGCTTGTGCTGCAGCAGGAAGCACTCTGGGCTGAGAGATATGGGTTCTAGTCCCACACTGGCCACTAACTAGCTGTGTGGCCTTAGGCATTGTGCCTAGCCTCTCTGGGCTTTTGTGACCTTGTCTGTAAATAAACAGGCTTGGCTAGGCCACCCCGCAGGCCTGCTTGCTCTCCAGCATTTAATAATTCCAGTTCCTGGGTCTGCTATGCACTGGCTGTGTCTCCTCACTTGACTCCATTTTTCCATCTGTACAGTGGGGATAATGAGCCCTCCTCCCACCCCTGCCAGTGACAACTTCAGTGACATCACAGGATGTTTTAACCTGGTAATGGGAGAGTGACTCAGAAGGTGGTGTGAAAACACAGAGATCTATTAAGGCAAAAGCTATCATACTGGTGCTGGATTTTCAGTGGCTTGCAGCTTCATTAAGGCTTCCAGTCAGCTGGGTAGAATGGAAACCCAGTGGGAGCCTAGCAGACCAGAGCTCAAGTCCCAGCTCTGCCATATAGGCAATGCAGGCTTGGGAGAGCACGTCACCTTCCCGGGCCTCAGTTTCCTCATTAGTTAAGTGGCTGTAATAGCATAAGGTACCAAGCACACACTTGGCCCACACAACATGCTCAAAAATGCCAGGCTGGGTGGGCGTGAGCCTGCAAGAAGTTGTCACTTGTCTGAAGTCACAGAGCTGTGTGTGGGTTCATCTGTCCTCTACAGAGAAGCCCCTAAGGACTAAAAGGAAGAAACCCCCACCCCGGGAAAGAGAGGACCTGGGGGTGCCCAATGATGAAGACCTCACCTCCGGGGACCACACCTCAGGCTCACTTAGGTATGACTGGGCCCCAGACCTATTGCCTGTGGCTGGGTTTGGTAAGTACACTCAGTGGCTGGGTGCCAAAAGTCTGGGCAGGGGAATCCATCCCCTCAGAGGCGTTGAATGTGAAGGTTCCAGAAATGACAGATATGAACGCAATTTGTGGGTGGTAAGCCATAACGATACCAGGGGTGCCGCATGGCTGTTGCCTTTCCTGTTTGTGTCTCATTCGGCCAGGTGAGCCTTAGCCTACCTCCACGCCTCACCGGCGTTCAGCCTGAAGTGTTGGGCAGTCCCCTCTTTGACCAGGGCTGGCTGTGGTCATGGCACTTGGATGACCTCCTACCCAAGAGAGGGAAACAGGGATTTTATTTGCTTCTTAGCAGCCCATGTCAAAATGAAAATTGTTTTGATCACCTTTAGCTGCATTTTCATTTAATCCGATTGGGTAAATTACGGCATCAGGACAGGCGTGGAGTCAGCATACTAACTGGCTGCTTTTCTTCCATATTTTAAGCAGCAAAAGGCCGAGTCAGCAAGAAACTGAAGCTGGGGACAGTGAGAACTCCAACAAGATGCTCAAGAGAAGAGGCAACTTATAGTTTAAGACCAGTCGGAGGGATGGGACCTGAAGCCGTGCGTCTGGGTGTGAGCTCTGCCTTCCTTCCCACAGCGCTGAGAGGCAGTGAGGAGGGGGAGGACAGCAGTGTCTCTGCTTCAGAGGCTCTTCTGAGATGGATGGAGAAAGAACAGAAACGTGCCCTAAAAAGCATGAATGAGCGCTATCACCTGAGAAAATGAGGCATTTCCGTGTTGGAAACATGTCTCTGTGAGTTCATTCCATTTGGCTTGGAGCCCTGGCTTGATGCCTCATGGATCTTTCCCTCCCAGGAGGGACTTTGTAAGGGGTCCAAGCCTCAGCCAAGAACCCATGATGCAGACCCTGGAATCCCCGGCCCAAAGGCCTGTCCTGGCCCACCTGGGGCTGAGGATGCACAGATACATAATGACACCTGCAGAAATGTATTTTCTGAGGAGACTTAGAATATGAGGAAGAGGGCATGGCCCCAGCCTTCGCTTCACCTCGGGAGGCCTTCTTCCAGACAGCAGACACCCTGCCCCTGCAGAGAGAGGTCATGGGGGCACCTGCTCTCCAGATGGATAGTGAGAGCATCCAGAAGCTTCCAGACCAGCCCCTTGTCCACCACAACCAGGAGAGGCTTTTCCCACCTGGAGAGAAGCTCCCATACCAGCCCCTCTCACCACAGCCAGGAGAGGCCTTTCCCACCTGGAGAGAAGCTTCCAGACCAGCCCTTCACACCACAGCCAGGAGAGGACTTACCCACTTGGAGAGAAGCTTCCAGACCAGCCCCTCTCACCACAGCCAGGGGAGGCCTTTCCTGCCTGGAGGGAAAATTGCTCCTTTCATTGAGGTTCGGGACTGTCACCCTGAGCACTGTGAACATTTTGGGCGAGGTCATTGTTTAGGGGAAGGAGTAACCGAGAGCACCACAGGTTGTTCCAGTGTCCCTGCCCTCTGCCCATCAGATGCCAGCACCTCCACCAGTTGTGGCAGCCAAGAATGTCTCCAGACACTGTCCTGTGTCCCCGGGGTATCACCCTCTGTGCTGAGTCAAAGGGTGCCTGCCCTGGGCCAATCCAGGACATAGCCGTGGGTGTGTCCACAAATCCCCAGAACCTAGTGAGCCCTCTGGCTCTGGAAGCCCCTATCTCAGGGATTTTCTGGGCCATTTGTGACTTTTCATTTCTTAAAACCTGAAATAGACTCTCTTAGTCAGGTAAGAGTGACTCCTTCCCAGAAGTGGCCAAAACTTCTCAGCCGGTGAGATTTCCAACGTTATCCGACAGCTCCCTCTTGTGGGTTACTAAAATATTTCATTATTCCATGGAGTTGTGCAAAGCTGCGGCTTCCTTGGTACAATATTCTGAAAACCTACTTTGCATAGAAATCACTTTTTTTGGGGATAGAGTCTTGCTCTGTCGCCCAGGCTGGAGTGCAGTGGTGCGATCTTGGCTCACTGAAACCTTCGCCTCCCAGGTTCAAGCAATTCTCATGCCTCAGCTTCCCAAGTAGCTGGGACTACAGGAATGTGCCATCATGCCCGGATAGTGTGTGTGTGTGTGCAGAGACCGAGTTTCACCGTATTGGCCAGGCTGCTCTGGAACTCCTGACCTCGTGATCCGCCCACCTCGGCCTCCCAAAGTGCTGAGATTACAGGCGTGAGCTACTGCGCCCCACCAGAAATCACTTTTATATTAGTCTCATGGCATTGTCCCCAGTGGCTCCCTGCTGGGGAAGCCTGATTTTGTGACATGTGTATGGTAAATAAGGCCCTCCAGCTGCACCATAATTGATCGGTTATCCTGAGCCCAGAGCTCGGCAAGCATCCGTGGAATGATCATAGGACCCCTCTCCTCTAAGAAGGCTGCAGCTGCCTCCCTGCTGCCAAGCTTGCAGCCTGGCTCCCTGGCTGTTGCATGGAGCATTTTGCTTCTGGGGTGGCTTCCTTAGCCCAAGGGAATGTGTAATTTGCTGCTCGACCCTGTCCCTACCCCTGCTGCCCAGCTGTTGTGCTGGGCACAGTCTGGGGCACAGGCCTCTATGTTGAAGATGTGTAGGCTGTGGGTGCTTTCATCTGTCACAAACCAGCACTTGTACCTGCTGGCGGGAGCATGATGGGGACTTCCACACTGGAATTGCTCTCTGAGTAAAATGAGATATGGCTATCTGGAAGACATTGCATGCTAGCTGCTGTCCCTGGGCACAGGCTGGGGGCCACTCTGGAGCTGATGAGGGCTTGAAGGATGGAAGGGCTGAGCCACATGAAGGTGACACTCAGGGCCAGGGGAGAGAGAAGAGGATCAGCAGTGTGGCCCCAGGATGTCTCTCATCTACCCTGCCTCTACATAGGTTACCATCCCCGGTTCTTATTATGGGCTGTGGGCTGCTATGGTGATGGATGGATGTGGATTTGGAAGGGGACCACGAGAGATGGTGTATTATGATGTTTTTGTGAATGAATTCTTTGGTGAAAGTAGGATCCTCTGACCTGTACTTGAGACCCCAGGATGAAGCCAGCATGGTTTCTGGTACTCTCTCAGGGTCAGTGCACTCTGCCAGGACCCTCCCCACCAGCCAGGGGGGCACGTTCTGCACAGCATTCCTTCTGAAGCCGTGGCCAGTATGGCGCTGATCTTGCTGCTGCCACGGAAGCCTCTCCTGCTGTTGCCGGGTTTCTGGGTGCAAGGGAGTGCTCAGCTCCCCGGCGGGCTGTTCTTCCAGGCTCTTGGTCCCTCACTCACCCAAGAATGGGAGAGGGGACCACGCCAGGCACAGTGCACTAGCAAGTAAAAATCAGACCCCAAAGAGTTTTGGCAGAAAGTGATTTATTTAGGCAGAGAAAGAGAAAAAGGAGAGAGAAAAAGATGAGAGAGAAAGCTTCCACGAAGATTGTGGAAGGGGACCCAAGTATGGAATCCGAAGGGGTGTGGATAAAGGAGACTTTTAACCTGGTAGGCATTCCCTCCTTCTCCAAGTCCTTTGATCTATGAAGGGAGTTCCTTTAAGCTTCCACGAGAGTGATTGCCTTTGATTATTTTCCCGTGCCAGTGAAAATGTAAACAAAGACCCTTAAGACCCCGGATGGAGGTAGGGGAAGTTCTTGCCCTTGAAACTACGTGCCCGTGTGGACCCAGGAAGAGAACATGTTCCCTCACTGCCCCTGCCATCTGCTCATCACATGTTCTCCAACACAAATCTGCCTAGGGTGGCGTTCCCTGGCTCTTGGGAGGAAAAGCTGGATCTTTGCCATGGACCATGAGGCCCAGTGAGATCTGGGCTGAGCCCACCCCTGCGGCCCAGCAGATGCCCTTCACCTTCAGTCTGCACCCAGCCCCTGTCTCCTGTCACGGCCTCACATGGGCCACACCCCTGCCCCCACTGGGCCTTTGTGTGTGATGTGCATTCTGTCTGGAAGACCCCTGTCCCCTCCCCAGCCCTCTGTCCAGTGGCTCTTAGCCACTCCTCATATGGACTCAGGACTCACATCTCCAGAGATCCCCCTCTGACCCCAACCCTGAACAAGATCAGGGTCCCCCTTAGACTCTAGGTCCTGTGTTCTTTGCTGTTGGGACTGGGATGGGGGCGGGGGACAACCTTCCTCTATTTTTTGCCCAAGTTCAGAACTATGTGACCCACGTAGACAATCCCACTAAACCCAACTCAACTGGCCCTCACCCAGATCCCAAAAATGTCCCAGGCCTCCCCAGTGTCACCCAATATGCAGTGGCATCAGTGGGAAAGGGAACAGCGGTCTTACGGATTGCAGCTGAAAGATCTGACTGTGGTGTTGTAAGCTGTAAGAAATGCTTCTGTGAACCCACGACTAGGCCCACTCCCGGGCCATGGTGGAGTCTGTGCACAGGTGTCAGAAGTGTGAGCTCCATTAGCTTTACAGTGAAGCAGCTGTGGGGCACAGTGGGCAAGCTTCTCCTCCACCCTGTGAAGGCTCCCTGAGAAAGAACTGACAAAAGGCAGACCAATAGGGAAAAGAAGACATTCCAATGTAATGTGCATAGCACGGGGAATGGCAGGAGAGTGATGACCCAGCAAAACAGTGAGGTCCAGGTGCTTCCACACCCTTCCTCATAGGGAGATGGGAAATGGGGGAGATGTGGCCGTTTAGAGGGTAAAGCATGATTTATAGGGAGGATGAATCAATCCAAAGGCAGACACTGTCTTTTGAGTGATTCTTCACAGACTGACCAATCAGCTATTTCTCCTCCTCCCCAGAGAAGAATAAAAGAGAGAGAGGAGGAGAGGAGCCAGGGGAGTCCCCTAAGCTTCCCCAGAGAGAGAGGAAGCCCGTCCCTCTTTGGCAACGGGAGGAGTGGGAGATAGGATTCTCTATTCTCCCCTAAATGTTCCCTCTATGGCCCTTAACAGAGTGCACTTCAGTGCTTTGGGTAATAATTATTTGATTTGTACCTGATGTCCCCCCTGGAACACACTGTGGACCAGCCACATGCTGCCTGGCATATAACAGGCATTCATGGTCACCTGGTGGAAGGGAGGGAGGGAGGAAGGCTGGGGATACACTTTCCTCCTGTGGTGTATGGATTGGAAGGGAGGGAGGGAGGTTGTGGATACCCTTTCCTCCCGTGGTGTATGGATTGGAAGGGAGGGAGGGAGGCTGGGGATAGACTTTCCTCCCATGCTGTATGGATTGGAAGGGAAGGAAGGAGAGAGGGAGGCTAGGAATGCTATTTCCTCCCATGGAGTATGGATTTGGCTGTGTGTCAGCGTTACACAGGGGCTCAGTAAAAACATTCTTAGCCCCATCCCAGAGATTCTGAGTGAGCAGATTGGATGGGAGCCCTGGGGATCTATTTTTTCCCCACTGGGCTCCCGCTGATGGGCCTGATCCACTTCCTGATGCACCTCCTGCCCTCCCACATGGCCACAATCTGGCCGCCAGACTTTGTCTGAGGTCAACTCTTCATCTGCCTTGTTCTGGCTGCGGTTGCCATGAACATGCACCTCTCAGGTCCCCAATGGCAAGGAGTGAAAATGGCCAACGTCCCCATCTGCCGTACTCAGACATCCTTCCCTGTGTGAGCATGGAGGCCACGCTTCCTGCAGAGTGCTCCCAGTGTCTGGATGAAGCAGGGATGTGGAGGCCGCCTGAGCTTGCAAGATGGGGCTTTTCCAGAGGACAATCTGGGCTCCAGGACTTCCTGCTCTCCCTGCTGAGACTTACATCTGTGCAGCACCGGAGTCTTGCCTCCCTTCCCTCACTTCTTCCTTCTCTTCCCTTTCTCTTCTCCCTTCCTTCCCCCATCTATCCTTCTTTCCTCCCTTCATCCTTCTTTCCTACCTCACTTCTTCCTCCATCCACTTCTTTCCCTCTCCCTCCCTCCCTCCTTTCTTCCCTCTCTTCCCTTTCTTCCTCCTCTCCCTCCCTTCTTTCCTTCCTTCCTTCCCCATCCATCCTTTCCTCCTCCCTCCCCTTCCTCTCTCCCTTCCCTCTCTCCCTCCATCACAGGGCTCACAGACTGGAGCCAGTCTGTGGGTTCTCTGCCTCCTCTGGCTTCCTGCTCATTTCCCCTCACAGGTATTTTCCCCAATACACATCTCGCCCACTCCAATCCTGGCTCAGCGTCTGCATCTCAGAGGACCTGGACTAGAGCACTTGCCGTCTCAGGCTTAGTGACCCTTCGCCCTCCTGAGAACTCTGGGCCCAGGCAGTCCTAGAGAACTGCCTCCTGTCCATATTCTCCTTACTCTGGAAACCACTTAGCAGCCTCCCTCATTCCCTGAGCAGAAGCAGGGCAGGTCAGGAAAAGGAATCAATGGGTGAGGCTGAGGCCCCAGCCTAAAAATCACAGGGACACCTGGCCCAGGAGAAATCCCCTGCACTGGGCATTTGCCTGCACATGGCTACAGGGGAACACTGGGATGCAGAGTATTCCTTTTTGCTATGAAATTGGAGTCCATTCTTCCTTCCAAATACAATGGCCTAGATGAGGAAGGGTAGTGGTTACAGAGACTTCCTGTTCTGTGTCAGGGCTCTTGTCCACTGCAAGTGGGCACCAGCTGGGACCCCCAACTACCCACATGGTGTTTGGCTCCTGTCTGATAGGGAAGGACTTTGAACTGCACAGCCAGGCATAATGGATATCCAGGCTGCGTGAGTGGTTTAATAGATCTCCCAGAAAATTTCCAGATGGGCCCTGGACACCTGGCACAGCCATGCTACAGCTTTCCTCCTCTTGGGAATGGGCTACCAGTGAGAGGCTTTACTCTGAAGCCAGGTGCACCAGGGCCCCTATATCCTTTCCTCTGAAATCTCTGCAGGTCTGCAGTAAGAGAAAATGAGAAACTTGAACTTGCTAAGAGCCTCTTTTGCTTAGGAAGCTTCTTCTCATGCTTTTTCGCTTCATAAATGGACTTGATTGCAATGAACCTTTAGGCCAATGACACTATCAATAGGCATCATCAAGGCCACACTCTGCCTTGGAATGAGTAACGCAGAGGAGGGCTATGCAGTTCTGTCAGCAGAGTAGCTCCGTTGAGTCTGTAGATTTGGCCATAGGCTAAGGGCAGCACCATCTCTTGTCCACTGTCCATGATCAAGGTGATTCAACCAACCCTGGGGGCTAGGACATGGTAGACCCTGCTGGCGACTTCTGAAAATGGTTTGGCTTTACATACATGAGGGAAAAGGTACGTGCAAAGACCTTGCCCATTCGGTCTCACTTTTTAAGAGTCAATACGCAATCTGGAGGAAAAGATAGACAAACCAACTCGTGGTTTGGCTGTGTCCCCACCCAAATCTCATCATGAGTTGTAGCTCCCATCATTCTGTGATGTGGGAGGGATCTGGTGGGAGATAACTGAATCATGGAGGCAGTCTCCCCCATACTGTTCTCGGGTAGTGAGTAAGTCTCAAGAGAGCTGATGGTTTATAAGGAGAAATCTCACTTGGTTCTCATTCTCTCTCTTGCCTGCTGCCATGTAAGACGTGCCTTCTGCCATGATTGTGAGGCCTCTCCAGCCATTAAATCTCTTTTTCTTTATAAACTACCTAGTCTTGGGTATGTCTTTATCAGCAAAGTGAGAATGAACTAATACACCAATCAATGCAGAGGGGCCAGAACCAGCCCTTGGGACATCAGAGCCAACAGCTAAGTGGTCTCCAAGCCATTTACTTCAGGTTTATAGGTTGAAATTGGCCATGGTGAGAGACTTATGTTGAAACTTAATACCCAATGTGGCAGTACCGAAAGGTGGAGCCTGTTAGAGGTGATTGGGTCATGAGGGCTCTGCCTTCATGAATGGATTAATTCATTCATAAATTAATATATTAATGAGTTAATGGATTAACTCATAGGAGTGGAACCAGTGGCTTTATAAGAAGAGGAAGTGAGACCTGAGCCAGTACACTCAGCCCCCTTGCCATGTGACGCCCTGTACTGCCTTGGGACTCTGCAGAGTCCCCACCAGCAAGAAGGCTCTCACCAAATGCACTGCCAACACCCCAACCTTGGACTTTTCAGTCTCCAAGTCTGTAAGAAATGAATTCCTTTTCTTTGTAAATTACCCTGTTTCAGATATACAGTTAAAATGATGCAAAATGAACTAAGACAGAAAATTGGTACCAGAAGTGGGGTTCACAGAACATAGCAAACACTACAAACCAGGGCTTTCTCTCCCACCCACCTTCACCCACTGTTCAACATTCATTTGGCAGCACACTTCTGGACCATTGAATCAGAAGGGTCCACACAGTTATAATCTCCTGACTTACAACAAAGGCCTCACTGTATCTTAATGGGAGAAAGAACCGTCTTTGCAATAAATGGTGTTGGATCAATGGGAAATCATATGGGAAATGGAAAACTTTCAGCCCTACCTTATATTGTACATAAAGATTATTGAGAGATGGCTCATAGACCCAAATGTGGAAGATAAAACTTCCAGAAAAATCCTAGAAGACTACTGTGGGCAGAATAACATTCCCCATCCCTGCCACCAAGATGACCACATCCTAATCCCTGGGCTTGTGAGTATGTTAGGAGAACTGGGTTGCAGATGAATGAATGAGAATAAATAGCCTTCCTTTAAAACTTTCTGACAAACTCACTCCCTCCTCCCAAGATCTCAAGAGGTAAAAGGAAGTCACATGCCTTAAAAGGAGTGTTGCAGCTCAGTCTCCAAGAAGTAAGGATTAGGTGAGCTACTAGGTCTCCTATCACCTGTAACTGTGGCTCTTGGGGGTGCTGGGGAACCTGAAGTTTGATATGGGCTCCAGAGTATGCTGGCTGGACAGCGGCTCCTATGACCTGGGAGTCAGGCAAGCACTCCTTCAGCGACTGTCTTAGAGAAGGTGCTAGGGCTGCTTCTGCTTCCACTTCCACCCTGACAAGACTGAGGAGGTGAGGCCCAGAGAGCAGGGTGGATAACTCCATCCTGCCAACTTTCATCTCCTGGAAGTTTCCCTTTAATAGTCCAAATGGGCCAAAGCTGAACATCAAAAATCTTTACCATTCATTCTTGATCTTTCCATCCAAAAATCCTTACCATCTATTCCTGGTCTTTCTCAGTAGTTAGTTAGCCTTGTTTCAAGGAAGTCTGAAACAGACACTGAGCCAACACTTCTTTAAACCTTAACAAAGGTATCCTCACAAAGCTGAGGAGTAGAGGAGGAGAGTAACACATGAAAACCACTGAGTTAATATAGGCCCAGACCATCCAAAGCCACCTGCCTCAAATGACCTTGGAGCTCAGTAATTAGGAGCAAGGAGCTTTGGATTAGGGCCCAAAGTGCCTGAGTCCTGGATTCAAATTCTGGTTCCATCACTTCCTAAGTGTGTGATCGTAAGTTATTGACCTCACTCTGACTCAGTTTCCTCATCTGTACAATGGGGATAAATAATCCCTATGTCATAGAGTACCTGGCATATAAGAAGTGCTATACAGATATTAGCCCATGTATTTGTGATCATCATGACCACCAACTTCATCACCATCATCACCATCACCATCACCATCATCACCATCACCACCATCACCATCATCACCACCACCACCATCACCAACACCACCATCATCACCATCATCACCACCATCACCACCATCACCATCATCACCAACACCACCATCATCACATCACCACCATCATCATGATCGCCACCATCACCATCACCAGCACCACCATCATCACATCATCACCATCATCACCAACACCACCATCATCACATCATCACCATCATCATCATCGCTACCATCACCATCACCAACACCACCATCATCACCACCACCATCACCATCATCATCATCAACATCATCACCATCACCACCATCACCATCATCACCACCATAACATCATCACCATCATCACCATCATCACCACCACCATCACTATCATTATCACCATCACCACCATCATCATTACTGTCATCCCATCATTGTCACCCACTATTACTAACAGTTAATGGAAGCAAGCAACTTTGCCTGCTGTTTTTATTCCTCCTTTAGTGTCTCTTTAGCTCATGGAAATGGAGAGAAGAAATGTGAAGTTTAGGAGACTGGAGTTTCCACTCTGAGGCTGATCCACACAATACAGATAGAGAAGAAGGAGAGCCAAGAAAGGCCAAGCAGGAGGGAATAGGTGCAGGATTTGAGCCAATTTTGTGGAAGCCCTCCCATCAGCCATCTTCCCTCTCTTCTCCTCCTTGGGTCTCAGGAACTCAGCCTTCAGAAGTCATGAACTGAATGTCTCCTCCCACCCCCACATCCACCAGTCTCCACCAAGAGTGAGTCCTCAGGAAGCAGACACCACCATTCGTTATCACGTGGGGAGACTGCCAGGCGCTTTTACCCAACCCCGACACCACCACTGAAATGAAAACGCCCAGTGAGGACAGCAGGCAGTTCATTTTCTTTATTTTTTCACAAGCTTTGAATTCAGAAATAAGAGCCACAACAAGTTGGTTGTTAAGTAAAAATGGGAGTGATTACAAAGGAAAACTTTGTACAAAACTTTAAAAATCTGACTGCCCCGTCAACTGCCTCGGAGGGACCAGGACTCAGGCCACCCAGGGGCAGCCATCACCCCCCATCATCAGCCCCGAATGGGGATGGGGAGACCTCTTTCTGAGTGTGAACCTGGCTCTGCCCGAAACCTAGAGCTGGCTTGAAGAACACACACAGACCAGAAGACAGCACAGTGAGTTACAAGTGCCACGGAGACCAGGGTTTCTGACACAGGGTGTGGAGGATGCTTCTCTGCAACCCAGTGCAAGGCTTCCCCTGCCATTCCGAGAATTCACAGATCTCACGGTGGAGGTGGGCCGAGCTTCCTTCTAGTGTGGACCAGGGGTGGGGGCGATGAGTAAACATCTTCTTCACTGTAAGAGTTTCGGGGTTGCCCCTGAGGGCTTGAGGTCTCGGCATCGTGTCTCAGTCAGTCCTTGGCGATGTCCCCTCAGACGCACTCACAGACTTGCATACGTAATTTAGTAACATGCATCAACTATCCTAGAACATCTACAGGGTGCAAAGGAACCACCACTCAGAGAATCCTGGAGCCAGTGGAGTTAGAAGTGGAAGGGACAGAACAAGACAATGCTAAAACCCGTGGTTCACTAGGAAGGGGAAATGAAAACACCATGCTCCGAGGTGGATTCAGCATGAACACAACTGTGGGCAAGGAATTTCCAAGCAAACACACCACACGAGAACCACTTCTTCCTAAACAAAAAAGGGAAAGAGCATCCTTCGACTTCCCCCTCCCTCCATCAGCGCCGACTAAAACTGTGGGTTTCAAAAACACGGACAGGAAAAGGGATGGACGTGATTCCCAGAATCCTTCACGCTAGCTCCTCCGCGCATCCGCGTTCAACCGAGGCTGGTGATGTTGGAGCGGCCACCAGGGGGCGCCACGATGCGGTGGCCGGTGCGCCTGGGATTGTTGTCATCTATCTGGGCACCTGAAAGAGAGCGCCAGTCGCTGCTGGGTGGAACTGGATGGACATCCGCTTCCCGCCGCTCCTGGAGGCCGTGTAATCTGCCATGCCCGCCCACCTCCCCGCCTTAGCAGAAGCCACGCCCCCACCCTCCCTGTCTTCAGATGTTCTCCACTGGATCCAACCTTCATTCAGGGCTCAGTCCAGGACCGCCCTGGGAAGCCTCCCTGGCCTCCGCAGAGGCCACTGCTCTCTCTTCTGTGCCCCTCAACCCCTGGGCTCTCCCTCCGTCAGCCCTGACCACCTCTAGTTGTTCTTGTCAAATTCCCCAGTAAAATCTGACGTTCCTGAGACAGGTGATCAAACCCTAAGTGCCTACTGTGTGCCTGCACATACTTGGTGCTTAACATGTCACTACATTTACGGCACACGACCATACTATGAAGTGGGTGTTTGCACTCACAACTTATGGGTGCGCAATTTGAGGCTCAAGCAGCGTGTCTCGGGGGACGCGGGTGTTGGGTGGGGAAGCCAGGATTCAGGCTCAAACTGGTTGGTTTTCAAAGCCCATGCTCTTAGGCAGAGTCCCGCACTCCAAAGGTATTTTGCATATTGTGTGCGTACACATTTGTATATGCATGTGCATACCTGTGTACACGTCCATGTGAATGACTCAAGCTGGATTTACTTCCCTCATTGGCAATGGGTGGATCTGGAGGGGGGCGTGGTGTGCAGAGGTTCTTAGTTTTAAACTTTCAAAATCAACCATGCATTCTAATTTTACGTATTCTCTTGCATAAAGATGTGAAATTCTAGCAGCAAACCCAGTGCCTGGAGCTCAACAAATATTTATTAAATGAGTAAATAATGAAGGATGGATAATGCTGGAAGGTGGGAAATGCAGAGTCCTCATCAGGGAGGGGAAGTCGAGCTGGTGGAACCAGGGAAAAGCAAAAAGAGAAAGCAAATGAGCTGTAAGTCTGCCTTTCTTCATGGTCTAGGACACAGCCTTCCTGCATTCAACTTATCACCAGACCCTCAGCTCATAGAAAAATGCAAGTTAGCTCACTACAACCACAGCGTTTATCAGTATGGCACAAAGCTCTCTTCAGCACACAGCACGAGCACCATCCTATAAAAACTCCAGCAAGCCTCGGTTTCCTTGCAGTCAGCTCCTTTCTTGCTGACCTACCCACCGTACCCTTTCATACTTTTTCTAATAAATTTGACTTTCTTTACCTACAACTGTTGTGGTGAATACTCTTTACTACCTGCAGAAAACTGGCCCCAGAAAGTTGTAGTGCTAATCATGCCTTGAATTAGTGCAATTTGGAGTAAGGCAACACCCCAGTTCCTTGGCCTCATTTCCTTTTCTGCAAAATAAGAATAGTAGACTAGATGAGCCCCTTCCAACTCTGACATTATTTATTTGTCTCTGTAAGCCACTAGGAATTTGGTTCAGAGTACTGACTTTTCTTTTCTCCCATTGTTTCACTGGTAAACAATTTGTCTTCTTGTAATACAAGAATCCCCTAAAGGCTTAGAATCAGGCCTAGTACTTAGTACCTTTTTCCTTATAAATGTCTGTACCTTGCTGGTTACATGTCTGTACTTTGAAGACACCTGCTGGATAAAAGGACACTAGTCACAGTCTGGACTTCTGTCCCCCAAAACATCATGTTGAAATCTGATCCCAAAGTTGGAGGTGAGGCCCAATGGGAGGTGTTTGGGTCATGAAGTGTTTGGATCACTCATGAATGGTTTGATGTCAGCCTCACAGTAATGAGTAAATTCTTGTTCTGGTAGATCTCCAAAGAGCTGGTTGTTAAAGAACCTGGCGCCTCTGCCTTCTTCCTCTGGCTTCCTCTCATGCCATGCGATCTCTGTACACACTAGCTCTCCTTCACCTCCTACCAGGCTGGAAGAGCCTAAGGCCCTCACCAGAAGCAGATGCCGGCACCATGCTTTTTGTACAGCCTGCAGAGCCGTGAGCCAAGCAAACCTCTTGCCTTTAATTACCCAGCTTCAGGTACTCCTTTACAGCAATGTAAATGGACGAAAACAGACTACTAACTCAGGCTGCAGCTCTATAATGTAACATGCGGAGATATTAAAAGGGGCATCTGGGAGGTCGTTACTGATGCTGGAAAGCATCTATGCTGTTGGTAGCAAATGAAGTCACCTGTCAACCTGCCATGAGGCTGGCAGACAGCAGTGGTACTGTGGGCTTCAGGAGGACTCAGAGTGAAACTGGGAGAACAAGGGCAGGGAGGGGCCCTTGCAGGAGGCTTTGAACTTCATTGTTATTCTTGTTCTAAGAATAATGGGGAGGGGGAGGAGGATTTTCTGTCCATGTTTAATTGCAACTGTGCAATGTTTAACTGTGTAACTCCAGAACAGAAGTCCAGTTTGTAAATCCCTTGAAAGCTTGCATCTTATTATACCCAGACAGCTTTTGCCAATGTTGAAGCCAATCCCTATTTTGCTGATTGAGCTTCACATGAATATTAGAGTTCTATTTAGGGTCTATTTTGTGCAAAAATGTTAAACACTGGAAGCTCTTCCGTGAAAGTCTTACGGAGAGTGAGATGGATGGGGAGGCCTCCCTGATTCATGCCTCTCCGCATAATCACTGAGTCAGACACTTCCTGAATGGATGAGGTTCTCCCGCCACACAATCTAAATGGATGCTTCACCATCTCTCTCCCTCTCTCTTTGCCCCTTCCACTCTCTCTTTTGCTAAGCCTATCACCTTTCCTGACCAGGAGTTAGCAAACTGCTCCATTGACCAAATCCAGCCCACCGCCTGTTTTTGTATGGTCTGTGACCTGAGAACAGTTTGTCCATTTTCAAATCGCCATTGAATATAACATCCTAGATGTTGCCTTTTAGCTCAAAACGTCTGAAGTATTTACTATCTGGCCCTTTAAGAAAAAAAAAATCACTATATTCATAGTGCCTAGTGCAGTGTGGAACCCATGCAGTGCCTCTAAGTTTGCAGGACAAAATTCCAATTCAACCTTCTGAGCGTGTGCGTGCCTGCCCTCACGTGGCCATCTGATGAAATCGCAGACACACTGCCCTGGGGCCTTAAGAAAGGTGCGATCAAGTCAGTATGTAATTTTGTTCCTATGTATTTGTTGAGCACTAAGTCCTGGTATTTTGACACTGGATCTCTTGCAGCTTCAGTTTCCTCTTTAAAGAAACAGGTATAACACCATTCTATGGAGTAGTGAGGATAAAAGAAAATCACGGGTTATCAAAGTGCTTGGTACACCGCAGTGGGCACACAGGCTAAAGACATGCGCAGAGCACATGCCCTGCCAATGGCAGCTCCTCTCATCTCCCGTTCATCCCCATCACGCCATGTCTACCTTCACGAGGAAGCATGTGAAAGTGTCCCCGTGTGTGTGTAAGGATGAGCCCTGCGCCAATTCTGGTGCCACTCTTTGTAAACCCAGGTCAGGTACCACCATGTTGCCCCTTTAACGTGGACGACCCTCTGCTTGGTGACCATGCCAGCCCACTCTGCCCCACCAGTGACAATAGGGTGTGGGTGGGGGAGCGACACACTGCCTTCCCTGCTTCTTCATCGAGTGTCCAAGGCCACGTGTCCATTTCCTCAGAAGCAGCAGGAAGGGCTCGGGCTGAAGTGCTGCAGGGGTGGGAAGCCTGGGCCGACGCTCCTTCCTACCTGATAAGCTGAAGTTGGACTGGTGGAGGTTTCTGATGGGCGGGGGCTGGTGTTTGGAAGGCGAAGATTTGGCTGAAGGAGCGGGAGTTGCATATTTGGGTGTAGCTGGCACCTCGTACACAGGACCGTCATACATGCCCCTGGAAACCCCTTGCAATCCAAAAACCTGACAGAGGAAAGGAGAGTGTGATTGAGTGTGATTGATCAACACTGTGTGCGTGTGCCTTTCTGGGCAGACAAAGCAGAGCACTGTGGGCAAGAGAGAAACCTGAGGTCACTTCGAATGTGCATGCACACAAACACACAACACACACACATGCACCCACACTCACACAGGCATTCATACACACAAGCATGCATACACACATACATACCCACATGCACATATATAGATGCACATTATCACATACATGCACTCACACATGCGCTCACATACATGCACACGTGTGCATGCATGTGCAGTAACAAAACATGCCTATATAGTAGCATACACACATGAACATGCATACACACACATTCATATTCACACTCACATATGTATACACAAGCATACATGCCGACACATACACATTCAAGATATACACATCCGTATATACACTTACACACATGCACACTCATACACATACACACAAAGCATCATGCAGAAGGATCCCAGATCCCTTCCAAGAAGAAATCGCTTTCCTGGACACTGCCACCTACTCCCGCCCCCAGGAAGGACCCCTGAATCCCAGACAGATAGCAGCGAAGGGCCCATCTTCATGTACGTTCTTGCAGAAGTCAGTGGTGAGGCAAAGATTCAGGAGGCAGGTAGTTTGTTGGGAGATGGTTCTAGAAAGGGGGCAGGAGTGGGGAGGTGAGACGGGAGGGAGAAAACAGTATAGACGGGCACCAGGAGCGGGCCAGGTCTGTGGGCCACAGGGCTGGGGATGCTGGGTGAAGAGCAAGCCTCCACACTGGCCTGCAGAAGGATGGGGAAGGAGGGCAACAGAGCCCCAGCCCCAGCCCCACTAGGGAAGGAGGGTGGGGGCGGAGACCCTGAAAGCAGCAGGCCTTCCAGGCAGGAGGCTGTCAGCCTGCTGGGAACTGGCGACAGCAGCCCTGGTGCCCTAGGGATGGCCAAGGGTGGAGGGCACCTGCTCCAGGCAATGGAGGACAGCCCGTGTCCAGAGACAGGTCCCAGCATGGGTCAGTGGCAGCAGCCTACCCCAACACAGGGCTTCGTCCTCTACAGCAGGTGACAGTGCCCTGACCCCAGCCCCGGCTCCCTCCTCCTCTGCAGCAGGCGACAGCACCCTGACCTCCGGTTCTGCCTCTCCATAGGAGAAAGCCTCAAGTTTAGCACCAAGCTGAAAGACTCAGCACCTGCACATCACGTCGGCGGCCCTCCCGTCCCGGAGCCCTGCTCCTCAGCTCCCCGGGCCTCACTCTATCCTGTCTGCGATCCTCTGTGGCTACTGCATTGCCTCCTGGGTGAGGTCCTTCATCACTCCCTGAAGGTCAGGTGGCCAGTGGCAGGCTCTGGTGCAGGTCTCTTCCCTCACCTGGCCTAGCTCCTGCAGGCTGAGGAAGGAATCCCTGTGCAATGGGACCCCCGGTCCTAGTGCTCCAGCGAACTGCTGTCTTGGCATTTGGAGTCAGACATCTACTCTCACGGAAGCTGACTGTTAACTGTAGGCCTTGGGTTCAGACCAAGAAGGAAAGGAAGCCAGCCAAGGGGTGTTTCTGTCTCTTCAGTGGGTGTCCCAGACAGGGATTTCCATGAATCTCCTGTCCTCACATGACCTGCTGTCTATGCCTGGCCACATCTCAGATTCGACTTGATTCTGCCCCAATGCTTGTTTCCCCATCTGGTGCGATTTGGTGTCTTTGACCTGCATGCTACACCTTACGGGAGCTGGCAGAGCCTCCCAGCTGGGGCTGGAGACTGGGAAGGCAGGAAGCCCTCTGGACTTTTCCATCTCAATTGGTGCCACTTACTAAGCACACAAAGAGCAGGACCACACACGTACACACATGCTCACATACCGCAGACACACACACACAGCTCAACACATGCTCACATACATGTGAGCACACTCCAACACATGCACACATCCCCATATGCATGCACACACATGTGCATGCATGTACACATGCACACCTAACATACACAGACACACACACATAAGCACATGTGCACGCATGCGTGCACACACCCACCCACACACACACCCATGAAGCTGGCCTTTCTGGCAAACATCAGCTGTCTCATGGGGAAAGCAGCTGCCATGCAGATGGGAGGGCCTGGCTAGGGAAAGTGCTGGCCACGCGTGGCAGTCTATCTCAGCTGTGAGAAAGTTCTCTCCTCCAGTTGCTCTAAAGTTAGGAACAGAGCCCGCTCCTTGCTTTTGACAGATCTCCTGAGGTCAGTGCTAAGGCGGTTCAAGGAAAATAAGGAACAGCAGGGCAGAACCACCAAGGGAGAAGGGAGGGGAAGAAAGGGCAGATCTGAAAGGAATCCTGCCTGTACGACGCCAGGAGTAACGCCTCGCTCCAAAGGGCCAGGCCCGAGGGTTTCTGGGCCATGACTCTGGCTAAGCCCTTCACGGCTCTGGGCTGCAAAAGCAGGATCACAGCAGCTCGGTCAGCGTCCCTCCTGTGACCCACCCACCCTCACGGGTGCACACCCCTCTACAGTTGCAAAGCCCTGGAACTTGCATGTCTTCATTCGATGCTCACTCCTGTCCTCAGACAGGAGCCCAGGGCAGCGTCCCAACCCGTTTAACAGAGAAGGAAAGGGAGGTTCCCAGGGCTCTGGCATTATTAACTCTGCACACGTCAGACCTTGATTCCCCAAGAGAAACTGTCGGCTCTGGTCCCACGGTGGGCCCGTCCCCTGCAGATGCACTCACCTTATTCCTGATTTTGACGCGCTGGTAGAGGTGCTCTGGGAACGGCTTCCGCGGGATGAAGCGGCCCATGCCCTTGTTGATGTTGATGTTTCCATCTTCAAAGACAATCTTGCCCTGGCTGATGACCACTAGCGGGGAGCCGTGGCACTCCATGCCCTCGAAGATATTGTACTCCACCGCCTGCACCAACAGCCTCAGCATTACTTTCCAGCCTTGCTCTGCTCGAACCCAGCTGTTCTCAACAGCCATTTTGCCTCACATTATATCACAAGCACGTTCCAACGTTTTTTTCTTTCTCTCTAAAAATACCTTTTATCAACTGTGTAATATTCCACTGTATGGGTCAGAATGTCTATAACCAACAACTCACCGCTGGGCACATAGGCTGCTGGCGGCTTTCTATAATCAAATCAATATGGTCCTGGGGCACCACCAACAGGGAGGGGCCCCCTGGGGTTAGGCAATGTGGCTGCTTTGACTATACTGGACATAAAGATAAATAAAATGTTCTTTATTTCATTTAAAATACCTCTTTAAATAGCTTTTCTCTAGGATAGGTTTCTAAAATCAAATTACTGGGTGAAAGAATATGTGCTGTTTTAAAGCCTGTGTTGCACATGGCCAAATTATTTTCCCAAGGGATCAGACCAACTGACACTGTATCAGCAACAAGGGAGAGAGACATTTCAGGTTCACCCCCTCCAGCATTGGGGAATGCCATTTTTTTCTTTCTCCACTAATTTGAAAGGCAAAATAACATTTCCTTTAAAACACACATTTGGCCAGGTTCAGTGGCTCATGCCTGTAATCCCAGCTACTCAAGAGGCTGAGGCATGAGAATTGCTTGAACCTGGGAGGCGAAGTTTGCAGTGAGCCGAGATTGTGCCACTGTATTCCAGCCTGGGGGATAGAGCGAGACTCTGTCTCAAAAAAACAAAACAAAACAAAAACAAAAACACATTTCTTCCATTACTCTTAAAGTGAATGGTTGACCTTGTGTGTCAACTGGTTTTTATTTATTTTAAAAGTAGGTCATATAGACGGTTGAAAAAAAATTAAATGGTAAAAAAGATATTTGACAAAAAGGAAGCCGTCTTCTACTTGAGTCTGAGACATATGTCTTGAAGAGTTTCTTCTGTATCTCTAGGTATGTCCAAGGCGTGAATAACTGTCTCACATATACACATCTCTACACAGACATGTCTCACCTTGATTTTTCCTTACCTCAGCAATTGTTCCATATCAGCACACATACTTTTACACTGCTATACCGTATTTCATCAGGAGGATGTACTACCACTTACATGCCCAGTTCCCACGGATAAACAGTTGGGTTATTTCCATGCCTTTGCTAAAAACAATGCTGAAATAGACTTTGCACCCACAATCTGCACACATGAACACGTTTCTGGATGTGGAGTTTGGAGCCAAAGAGTAAATGGATTTTCACCATTGATAGATTTGCCCTCCAAAAAACGCAATGCTAGTTCCCATTCCCAACAAAACTGTGAGCTTACCTGACAGCCTTGGTAAACAGTATCTATGTATATTACATTCCTGATCTCAGTTGCTGGCACAAGTGAAAAATGGTCTCTAGGTTGCCATTTGCATTTGTGACTGAGACGGGGTCTCTTTAAATCAACACATGCCATTTCTGTATTTCTTACTGTGTCACTGTGTTTTTGCACATTGTTCTATTTCTCAGGGTCTTGGCATTCTTCTTACTGATTTCTAAAAGTACACACTCACTGTTAAAGAATTTATCCTTTGTTATGTGTGTTGCAAATACTTCTTCCCTCCCTGGTCCTCTGTTGCTGGAACTCATATGAAGTAACTGTTTTTGCCAAACAGATTATTTGGTATAGTTTTTGTGTAGCTGATGTTCAAACAGACCAATCTTTTCCTTTACCATTTCTAAGTTTTGTGTTTTGCTTAGCAAGGTCTTTTCCCCTCCAAAATTGCCATTTTTTAAAAATGTGTGTTTTATTCTAGTCCTTTTATAGTTTTAGTTTACCTTAATCTTTGATCCATGGTTTAATTTATTTGGTAGTAAATAGCAAGGCCGAGGTTAAGCCTGATGAGCCAGGTGTTCTAACACAATTAGATGGGTAACTATTGTTTCCTAATTCTAAATGTCTCCTAATGTTGCAAACCAAATTCTCATATGCAGTCAGTCTATTACTTGGCTCTCTTTTCTTGTACCCATACCAAACAGTTTGATTTATTGCAGCTTTATAACATGTTTTAATAACCGGGATGACTGACATCCCCACTCCTGACTTCCCTTTGTTCAGAACTATTTCAGCTGCTCTCACATTTCCCATCTGTGAACTCTGCTTTCTTAGCCAAATAATTGAATTTTCTGATGGGATCACATCAAATTTATAGATAAGATCAGAAAAAATTTATATGTTCACTCTATTGAATCTTCTTAGTGTAAAGGTTCTTGAATTTATGTCTTTATTTTATTTTACTTATTATTATTTTTTTTGATTTGTTTGTTTTGAGACACGGTCTCACTAGGTCACCCAGGCTGCAATGCAGTGGAGCGATCATGGCTCACTATAGCCTCCAACTCCTGGGCTCAAGCGAACCTCCTGCCTCAGTCTCCCAAGTAGTTAGGACTACAGGCATGTACCACCATGCCTGGTTAATTTTTTTTATTTTTTGTAGAGGCAGGGTCTCACTACGTTACCCAGCTTGGTTTCAAACTCCTAGCCTCAAGCCTGCCCATCTGAGCCTCCCAAAGTGCTGAGTTTACAGGCGTGAGCCACCACGCCAGGCCAAGTCTTCAGTTTTTATTGCTATTACAGGATTTTGATTTCCATTCTATTTTCCAAAGTGTTTTTTGATTCTTCCATAGAAAAACGATAAATTCTTTATATTGGTTGATAACGTGATGGTGTTTGATGATTTTTAGGTGCATTCTTGGGGGTTCCAGACAATCACATCTCCTACACACAGCTGTTGTCACTGTGTCAGCTTCACAGGACCCAGGCAGATGGTGCACTTCCAGTGTTAGCATTTGCTAACCTAATTCTCCCTGGACCACCCTACTATGGAGTGATTCATAACTGTGCGAGGGTCACGTGGACTGTAAATGCTGAGGGGCGGTGCAAAGAACCCATCACCCATCTCCCAGCTGAAACTGGCCAGCCCTTGGGGACCTGGGCTGCTGTCCCTACTGTTGGGTGGTGCTTCGGTGAGAGTCTCAAGCTGAGGCCCGGGTCATATCACAAACGTCACACGCTGCATTTCACAACACCGACTTTTAAACATCAATTCCTTCATTTCTTAAAGGTAATATACAAACAATGTAAAAATTTAAACAACACAAAACACTGTAATGAAAAAGCCTCTTGTCTCTCCCATCCATGAGCCCCCAGTTCCCTGGTTTCCTCCAGGGAGGACTCTTTTCTACCCTTTAAAAGGCAGCCCATCTGCTGATTATACATAAGCAAAATGTGGTCCATCCCTGCAAGGGAACATTATTCAGCCATCAAAGGAACATGGCACCGATCATGATACAGCATGGATGATCCTCAAAAACAGGATGCTAAGTAGAAGAAGCCAGGTGTAAAAGGCCACATATTCAATGATTCCATTTATATAAAATGTCCAGAATAGGCAAATCCACAGAAACAGAAAGCAGCTGAGTGGTTGCCAGGGAATGGGGGAGGGAGAAGGGGGGCTGATTGTTCACCGGTATAGGGTTTCTTTTCTGGAGGTGATGAAAAAGTTCTGGAATTAGTGATGACTGTACAACCTTCTCAATATATTAGCTCATATATACTCAATATCTCAATATACCTCTCAATATACTAGGCTCAAAAAGCCACTGAACTGTACACTTCAAAATGGTGACATTTATGGTATATGAGTTATATCTTGATAAGAAAGCTTAAAACATTCAGATAGTCTACGATATACAAACATGTATGCATACCCATGATACAGCACTTTGATGTGAATATGTTTTCAGCTAAGGTAGGAAAGAATAAAACTTGTATTTTATAGAAAAGCAGATCTAAAATCTAATCACTGGTCAATATACAAAAAAATGATCTCTTTTTATTGTTAAAAGTAATTTTTTTTTGAGAGGAAGTCTCACTCTGTTGCCCAGGCTGGAGTGCTGGCGTGATCTTGGCTCACTGCAACCTCCACCTCTCGGGTTCAAGCAATTCTCCTGCCTCAGTCTCCCAAGTAGCTGGGACTACAGGAATGAGCCACCATGGCCAGTTAATTTTTTTGATTTTTTTTTTTTTAGTAGAGACGGGATTTCACTATGTTGGTCAGGCTGGTCTTGAACTCCTGACCTCGTGATCTGCCCGCCTTGGCCTTCCAAAGTGCTGGGATTACAGGCATGAGACATCATGCCAGGATAAAAGTAATATATTTTTAAAACATACAAAAATAAAAACAATATATAACAGTATTTCTCAATCCATGTTCTGAAAAAATTGCAATTACGTGAATCGCACTGCTTTAGACAGAGAAAATGAAACAAAGTCCTTTGGTCACCAGCCTCTTGCTGCTATGACAAGAATTCAAATCTTGCCTCACACAGAGAGGGGAGGCTTCCCCAGCCTTAACCTGAAGACAATTACCTCCTAGGCAGGTGGCCTCAGGTATATTACATATTGTTACGGGTTGAACTGTGCTCCCAAAAAAGATATGTTGAAGTCTAACCCCCACAACCTCAGAATGTGACCTTCTTTGGAAATAGGGTGTTTGCAGATGTAATTAGTTAAGATGAGGTCACGCTGAGGTGTGGTGGGCCCAAAATCCAATGTCTGGCATCCATAAAAGGAGAAGACACAGGGGAGAAGGCCACGCAATGACAGAGGCAAAGATGGAAGGGATGCCTTACGTGTCACAGAACCAAAACTGCCGGGGACGTCAGACACTAAAAACTGCCTGGAAGGGATCTGCTCCCAGAGGTCTGGCCAACACCTTGGTTTTCAACTTCTAGCCTCCAGAACTTTAAGAGAAGAAATTTCTTTTGTTTAAACCACCCAGCCTGTGGCACCTTGTAAGAGCATCCAGAGGAAACTAATGCCCATATACTTTCTCTGTCCGTTTTCTCATTTATTAATAATGACATTCCTAACTTAGAAGATCTGAGGATGACATGAGGTGATGCCTGGAGAATGCTGAGCATGGAGTAACTACAAAGCAGTATTTGGCTGGATTGTGATGATAATCAGAGTGCCCACCCTTGAGCGTGGAATCTGGCATAGCCCCTGATCCCACACTGAAATAATAAGACGATCCCAGCTCAGTCTACTTCCTTCTGGGTCCCTGCCAGCTGACCTGTGACTGGCTGACTCAAACATCCATGTTCCTTTCTAGACAAGGATCACCTTGTGAAGGAAGGGGCAGCTCCCACGGCCAGATGGTGGTGGGCGTGCACACCCTCTGCTATGGCTGGAGTGTCCCCTCAAAATTCAACTGGACATTTCATTGACATTGCAATGCTATTCAGACATGAGATCGTTAGGAGCTGATTAGGTCATGAAGACTCTGCCCTCATTCATGGGCTCATGATATTATCACAGGAGTGAGTCAGTTACCGTGAGAGTGGGCTTGTTAGAAGAGTGCATTCAGCATCCTTTTAGTATTTCTTTCATGCTTGTCCTCTTCTGCCCTTCCGCCCTCCACCATGAGATAACTCTGCAAGAAGGCCTTTGCCAGATGCCAGCACCTTAATGTTGAAATTCCCAGCCTCCAGAAATGTGAGCCAAATAAATTTATTTTCTTTATAAATTACCCAGTCTGTGGTATCTATTACAGTAGCACAAAATGGACGAAGACACCCTCTCCCTGGCAAGAGCCTCGGACATTCTCCCATTGCCTCTCCTATGTGCACAGACCCCAAGCAGTGTGTACACACATTAAAGAATTCATAATAATAAATAATATAATTGCACACCCTGCTAGACTGTACATGTGAATGGCATAAACCTTTCTCTATGGGAAGATGACCTCAGGCACCTGGAGATGGGGCTGTGGGAAGCCAGCAGTGTTACAGGGAGCATTGTGTATTGCAGGAATGACCTGGGTTGGTGAGCCGGACAAGGTCAGCGGGCAGCTACAAAACCTCTGCTTCTGCAGACCATGTGTCTTGCAGCAAAGCAGATACTCCAGGGCCGTGGCCATGAGCTGCTACAAGTATTTCCTGTGGCTTTCTTATGGGACTTCCTTGTGCCTGGCGTCCTGTCCCCATACCTGTGGTCTCCTTCTCCAGTATGTGACCCCAGGGGCTATGAGAACTCCCACTGCAGCTCCAACACGGTGTGCACGTGCGCTACTTCTGACCTGTGTGCTTGCGCAACTCCAGTGAGCCAGGGACCACTGTGGCCTCTTGGGTCTGTGGGTGTAATTGTTAATCCAGACCCAAGACCGTTGCTGGCCATGCAGGAGGGTGTTAGAGCAAGGCCTTAGGGAGGCACAGGTGTCCTCTGCCATCTCTGCTGTACCCTTTCTGTGCATGCATTTTGCTGGTTGCCGGATGAGTGGAGAAATCACAGGCATGTAAGACACGAAGCAGAGATGGCCCCTAACCACAGGCATGGGACGTGAAAAAGCGTGCACTTGAGGGCCAACCCTTTCCTGTCTATTAGCAGCCAGCCACAAAACCAAGTGGGAGGCTTCTGATATACCAAATCAAATCCTTTCCAGCTTGACAATTAAATTGATAACCTTAGGCCTAATACTTTCCCCTCTGAGCCCTGAAGCGTACGACATGGAATTATAAGCAGTGTCAGATGGCTGGGAACGCGTGCATCCATGGGCAAGAGCCACAAAACACAGAGAGAGGAAGAGAGGGAGAAGCAGCATAGCTGAGCCTGCTCAAATCCCTCCACCCAATCTCTCCAGCTGGAGGAGAAATGTGGATGACTGAGTCACGCTAGATATCAGATCACATCCTTGTTGGAAAATTCGAAAATCATTTTTAATCACTCTTCTAAAATGATTACAACAAAGCATCATTTATCTCAGCAGCACAAACAGGCCAGGACTTACCGACTTGTGACTTTTGGCTGTTACAGTCTTCACCTTGTCGGGGTCCCAGATGACCACGTCGGCATCTGAGCCCACGGCAATCCGCCCTTTCCTTGGGTACAGGTTAAAGATCTTGGCTGCATTGGTGCTGGTGACAGCGACAAACTGGTTCTCGTCCATTTTGCCTGTAGCCTAAAGGCAAGACCCGCTGATGAGAGGAGCATCTCATAATGGGGCCAGGAGGAGGGGCGGCTGGGCACAAATGGACGTCTGCCAGCTGGAGTCCTTGCAAGGCTCGGCATTCTCTCCTCTCCAGCTAAAAACGTGCCATCGTCAAAGAACCCCAAAGGGCCCAGCCTCCATTTAATTAACCGCACAGAGGTATGCTGAAACAAGAGCCACTGTGACTTCTGGTCCATGTCACCAGGCCCAAATTTAACAGAAGATAAAAACCTCTGGTTTCAGATCAGGGATCAGACTGTGACCCAGCTCTTCCTCTGAACAAGAATTCTCTCTACTCAATACCCCAACTCCTAACATGCAAGCACATGCACACAGAATTTCAGAGCCCTCTCAACGTGAACTAACACCTGGTTAAGAAACAAAATGAGGCCGGGTGTGGTGGCTCACACCTGTAATCCCAGCACTTTGGGGGGGCCAAGGTGGACGGATCACGAGGTCAAGAGATCGAGACCATCCTGGCCAACATGGTGAAGCCCCATCTCTACTAAAAATACAAAACAAAAATTAGCTGGGTGTGGTGGTGGGTGCCTGTAGTCCCAGGTACTCAGGAGGCTGAGGCAGGAGAATCTCTTGAACCCAGGAGGTGGAGGCTGCAGTGAGCAGAGATTCCACCACTGCACTCCAGCCTGGCAACAGAGCGAGACTACTCTGTCTCAGAAAAAAAAAAGAAAAAAAAAGAAACAGAACAGAACATTTTTCAGTCTTAAGGTATAAAGGACAAGGGTGACATCTGCAAATGCAGAGGCCTCTCCCGGACATGAGCCACTCTCTCACAAGTGGTGCGTTCCGTCCTGTGCTCTCCTGGTGTATCTGCTTCCAGCTCCACATCAGAAGGGAACTTTTAAGGACCTGGCATGCATCATGCATTGGCTTTCACAGGCCAGGTAGGATGTTTCCAGAATGCTCCTGAGAAGTGATCCGGCCTTACCACCGCCTTGTCCCAGACGACGGTCATCCGCTCCTCTATCCCGTTGACGCCCTCAGGGATCAGGGTGAAGTTGTCCTTGCCCACCGCCTTCTGGGCAGTGCTGTAGGGACAGTGGCCGCTGCCTGTGACCTGCAAGTCCCCACTGGCAAGGACAAAACAAGGTGGAGTTCAGACCTTCATTCATTTTGAAGGCAAACCCCGGCTCCAGACATGGACATGCAGGACAGCCAATGAATGAATAAATACATGAGGAAGCCGGTGGATAAGACAGAAACTCTCCAGCACGTGCCCGCACGTCTCACAAGTCGGGGATGTCCCATTTATGTCACTGGCCATATGCTCTGCACGTTACAAAGCGAGTAATGTGTGCTGACATTTGTCTTTCTGATGTGAGGCAGCTGGCATAAGGGCTGGCCGGCGTGTTTGTGCTGTGCTTGCAGAACAAACACTATTCATTGGTCATAGCGGAGTGGCACAAGTTCACTGGGATTTACCCTTTAGTCCCCTGGTGTTTTGAAAACAAAACACCTATAATCCAAGCACTTTGGGAGGCCAAGAGGGTGGATCACCTGAGGTCAGGAGTTTGAGACCAGCCTGACCAACATGGAGAAATCTCATCTCTACTATAACTTAAAAAAAAAAATTAGCCAGGTGTGGTGGTGGGCACTTGTAATCCCAGCTACTCAGGAGGCTGAGGCAGGAGAATCACTTGAACCCAGGAAGCTGAGGTTGCAGTGAGCAGAGATCGCAGCATTGCACTCCAGCCTGGGTAATAAGAGCAAAACTGTCTCAAAAACAAAACAAACAAAAGTAAAAATAAAAATAAAATAAAATGAATGGACTATTATTTGAGGTTCTAAATGCAGAGTGAGGAGGGTGAGGCTGTCCTCCAATCCAGAGGCCCAGGAAACATTACAATCACCTAGATGCAGAGGAATATACTTAGAAGTAATCTTCACTCATTTATTCAAAGAAATTGTGTTGCATGCTTCTTATGTGCCTGGTACAATTTAAGGCTTGGGGAGTGCATCTAAGAACAGAGAGACAGTGCTCCTTCTCTACTGAGGGATGGGGGAGTCTGGCAGTAAGCAGAGAATGGGCAATGGGTGCTGTCAGGGCGAGTGTCAGGGTTCAACCAAAGCAGGTGGGGGTGAGGCGCGCTGGGGACAGGCTGGGGATGCCGTTTTCAGGAGGATAATCAGAAAACTACGTCACTGAGAAGGAGCCTTCCAGCAAAGATCTGAAGGAAGTCACGGAGCAAACCACATGGTGTCTAAGAAAGAGAGAACTAGGCCGGGGGTCCCATGAATATAAAGGCCCCGAGGCAGGATCCTGCCTGTGGTTCAGGGTCAGCATGAAGCCGGGACTGGACTGAAGGAGCCAAAGGCAGAGGAGACCCAAGGAGGGAGGTTGGTCAGGGAATGAGCACCGGATCAAGTTCTGCCTTGTGGGATGTTGTGGGGACTTGGGTTTCACTGGGAGAGGACTTACTGGTTCCAAACCGCAGGTGTTTGATCTAATCTAGGTTCTAAATGTCTGAGAGCAGACTGATGTGCAGGGTGGGGTGGGCACGCATGGAAATAGTAAGGCTTGGTAGGAAGCCGCGGATGGCAGTGGTCTGAGCCAGGATGGCCATAGTGGAGGAGGTGAGGCGTTGTCAGAGTCTAGGGCCTCTGATACATGATCCTGTCATTTCCTGAGATGGACAAGACTCGGCGAGGGGGTAGCAGCTTTATGGGGGAAGATCTGCAGTTCTTTGGAAACACGAGCTGCCCACCAGACATCGGGCTGCAGGTGTTGAGTAAGCCGCTGGCTGTGCCAGCCAAGGGTTTCTGTATCAGCAGGGAGACAGTGATTTCCACGTGAAAATCACCAAGCACACCGCTGCCCCCTCCTCCAAGGTTCCTTCTGCCAAGAAGCCCCGTCTTATCCTCCCCTATTGGGCAAACTCCTACTTATCCCTGAGCTTTAGTCTCAATGCCACCTCCTCCAGGAAGCCTTCTGCAAGCCTCCTGGTGGGTTCTGAGCATGCACCTCTGCTTCCAGAGCGGCCTGGACACTCGGCCTTGCCGTGTGACCTTGCTACTGCTAAGTGCTCTTCCCTCCTGGTGGCTGACGGCAGGGCAGGTGCTGAGGTGCTGGGCTCCACGGTGTGCGGGCCCCACAGCAGGTGCCCTGCAGGCAGCAGCGGCCACCTCAGGAGCCCTCGGTTCCAGGCCCTTCTCCTGCAGTGTCCGATAGGCAGCTCTGTCACAGGTCCTGTCTGCTCCCACTTTGAGTAAAATGAGGGAGATCGAGGGATATTACAGGTGACATGCCAGGCCCAGCGTGACACAGCCTTGTCTCCATCCCTAATCCTGAGTGCGTCCCAATACACCATGGAGCCTGCCACACAGCAGGTGCTTAACAGTAGGTTGGCATAACAGGAGGTGGTCAATAGCTGTGAATGGAACCATCACAGGATGCCACAGATCTTCAGGTCCCCAAAGGCCTGTTGTAAGTCATATCGGGCACTTCCTTTCACAGCACGGGGCAGAGCCTCCCTTACAATCAAAAGTCCAGACCAGCCTGCGGGTTCCCACCGTGAACTCTGCCTCCAAAGGCCCCATTTGCCTCCCCCAGCCCCACATTCTCGCAGCTCTCACCAGGCCAGTAGGGAGGTCAAGTAGTCGGGCGTGGTGGGGTCCGGGCTCAGGGGAGGGGAGGTCACGAACGCCGCAGCCTTGGCCCAGTTCTTGCTCCAGTAATGGGTGCCATCAGTCCCCAGGCTGGCGGCAATGGGCTCACCAAAAACTAGGGGCCCTTGGGAGGGGCAAACACAAACAAGCCTGGTTAAAAGCAAATACCCTCTTGAGACAGACGTCAAAGGCACAAAACTGGAAGATTGTGGAGGGAGAATGGGGCTGGCTGAAGCCCAGGGCACTGGCTGCCGTTCCTGCAGGCATCACTGCCATACCGTGGGGACCCTGGGTGCTCCAGCCCAGCTCTGCCACATGGTCGACACCACACCAAGCGCTCCGTGGGGAGTGTGGCAGCTGAATCACCCAGAAACCTCGTGGATGCTGCTGTTGTTTTTAGGATCTGGACATTACTTTGTCCTTATAGATTTGTAAACCAAGGCACGGAGACACGATTTGCTGTCTCAGTTTGGGTTCTGCCAGAAGCAGCTCTTTAAGTAAGGAATCTAGTTCAAGCGTCTTATTTGGGAGGTGATTCCAGGAAACATGGGCTGGGGACTGAGGAAGTGACAGGAGGCAGGGAAAGAAGCCAATAAAGGCAGAGTTCTCATCGAGGCACAGCTGGGGGCCCTGGTGCTCAGTCCGGCTTGGGAACACACCTCAGGGTCATCCCACCCCAAGGGAAAGGGACCTGGGAGTGTGCTCCCATCAGCCCAGCGCCAGAGGGTGGCTTTCCAAGCACTAATTTCCCAGAAGTTCCCGCTTGCCTTTCAAGGAGTGGGCCAGGTGGGCTTCTTCCAGAAAAGCCTGCAGGCAGAGGCTCGGGCTCCCCAGGAAAGATCTTAGCTTAGAGACCAAGAACAAGAGATGTGGCCCAGGAGCCCCTGCTGCCCTCCCCCGAGGCCACCTTGCTGCCCAACGGGAGAGGCAGCTGTGAGCTCTGCCCGGCTCTAGGGCACCCCAGCAAGCGCGCTCTCTGCAGCGAGGGGGGTGCCCTCCCTCGTAGCTGTCCAACCAGCAGCCACTGGCCACGTGTGGCTCTTAAGCTGGTGTGGCTGGTGCTACTGAGAAACTAACTTGCTCATTTTCTTTAACATTACTTAATTTACATTTAAATAGCCACGTGTGGCTAGTAGCCACATTATGGCTTCCTGTAGCTCCAGGACCTGCCTGCTTATTCCTTCCCAGCTGATACCACTTCCGGATTTCTGTAACCTCTCTGAGCCCCAGTTTCCTTATCCTCAACATGGAGCTAGTTCCAGGCAAGCTGTGCTGTTCTAGCCTCTACTTGTCAGCTTGCCCTTAAAAACACTAAAACAACATCTTTGGGGTCCACAGCTGCTCTGTCCAATAAGGCAGTCCTGAGCCGCATGCGGTCGCCAATAACCCGAGGCTCTGGTTAGTCTGAACTGAGTCGTGTATGGTGTAAAATACACACTGAATTTTGAAAAGAGTACAGAAAACATGCAAAATATTAATGATTTTTATACTGATGACATGCTGAATTAATATTTGGATCCATTTGATTAAACATAATATATTACTGACATTCTCTTTAAATGGAGCTGAGCTTATCAAGGTGAATGTCCTAGCATCATCGGGACCAAAGAATTCCAGCCACCATGCTGTGTTGGGAGCATCCCTCCTCCACCCCTCCCTCCTATGGCTGTCTAAGTTTGGGAGTGAACGTGAACCTGCAGGACACCCCCTTCCAGGTCCCAGCTGCATACCTTTCTTCCTGGCCTGAGCGATGATGTCAGCTGCACTCTTGCTCATGACCTTGGTGATGTACACGGGGCAGTTGATCCGGCCCGCGATGGTGATGGCCCGGAACACCGCCTCGGCCTCCAGCTGAACAGGCACACACAGTGTCACAGGAGGGAAGGCTGGGGGCACAGCCACCACCCATCCCGAGCTCCCAGGGCTCTTCCTCCACAGTGCCCTTCCCTTTTCCTTAATTAAATGCGGTCAGAAGGGAAATTTGCTCCATTGAAGAAGGACATACTGAGTCCAACAGCACTTGGCAGTGCCCCCTGCTCTCCGGGGTGGGGCACGGGTCTCACTCTGGGATATGGCAGAAACATCCAAGCTCTATATAAGTTTATAAGTACTGCCTCCTGGTTCTGTTCGACCTCACTACGAGCCAGGAGCACACAGCTCATGGCCATCCCTGGGCTGTGGAGCTCGTAAAGAGCACTGGGCCAGATCTTGAGCCCCTCAGGGCACAGAACCTGTCCATCCACTCGGTCCACCATGTCTAGCAGATGCCAGGCCCAGAGCACGGGCCCAGGAGACTTCGTAATGATCCAATGAGGGCATCAGAAAATGTTCTTGACTTGGGTGGGCGCAGTGGATCACACCTGTAATCCCAGCACTCTGGGAGGCTAGGACGGATGGATCACTTGAGGTCAGAAGTTTGAGATGTGCCTGGCCAACATGGTGAAACCCCATCTCTATTAAAAATACACAAATTAGCCAGGTGTGGTGGTGCAGGCCTGTGCTAGTAGTCCTAGCTACTTGGGAGGCTGAGGCAGGAGAATCACTTGAACCCAGGAGGCGGAGGCTGCAGTGAGCTGAGATTGTACCACTGAACTCTAGCCTGGGCGACAGAGCAAGACTGTCTCAAAGGGAAAAAAAAAGGTAAAGAAAATGTCCTCAACTTAAAGGATAGTTTCCAGCGTGCCCATTCCATTCCATGACTGATCAGCTTGCCTTCCTCCATCCAAGCTCCCTGCGGGTGCGTGCACATACACACACACACACACACAGACACACGGTGCATGCACACACACTCTCACACTCATACACACACACACACAGCCACTCCAGGGTAAGTCATGCTTTTTCAAGGCTTGGGAACAGGGCAGTGTGAGTTGTCTCCTGGGCACTAGGCTTGGGCACGCAGCTCCAGGGCAGGCAGTGGGAGTTGTCTCCTGGGTGCTGGGCTTTGGGCACGTGGCACCACTTTCCTATCATCCACTATGCAAAGTCCTCCGTGAGGCTCTACATCCAGTTGGGACACTGGGGCACCCATGGGGCCTTGGAGTGAAATTCCAGGACCCTGGGAGAGGCGGCACCTTTTCCTGGCTTCTCCAACCTGAAGCCCCCAGGGCTCCCAGGAAAGGCAAGACAGTTTGGGGTGCTCTGGGAGAGGACATGGGAAGGAGCTGGCCCCAGCTGGGCTGTTCCAGTTGGAAGAGCAACAGCATCAAGATGAGTGCTCAGTGGTGGGTGTCAGAGTCACATCCACGTCGGGGAGTCCTTACCTCCTCAGGTCTGCTCAGGGCATGGCCCTCGGGACCCGTGATGCCCATCTCTAGGATCCGCTTTTGTTCCTACGAGTCAAGAACAAGTGAGTTAGCGATTAGAGGATGTCAGAGCTGGGGGAAATGGCTCCTCCAATTCTCTGGTTAGACAGAGGGCGGCTGGGTCCCAAAGAGGTGAGTGGCTTACACGAGGTTAACAGTGGGCTGGGTGGGGTCAGTGAACTGTGCCCCCTCACTACACCCATCCACCTTCCCCCTTGTAGCCCTGCATGGCTCCATCTGCACCTGCTTTACACTGAATCCCCAGGATCAACATGAGGAAGCACGGTTATTAGACATGAGCTTCAAAGACCAGTCACCACCCTGTCAATCCCAAGTCTCCCTGCAGGGCTCTCCTCTGAGAGGAGAGGAGAGGTGTGGTGTTTGGGTACGACACAGATATCCTCAACCAGCAATCCTACTCTAGTCTTTGATGTTGAAATCAAAGATCTCTGAACTGGGTGTCCAGATCCAGAACAGCCGTCTCTGCGACTTTGGGCAGGTTGGTCAAGCTCTCTGAGCCTCGGTCTTCTCTGCTGTACAGTGCTTGTATTGCAGTTACTGTGCTGATCAGATGCGCGAGCATATAAAACATAGTCACCACAACACCTGAAGCGGAGGAAACGCCCATTAATTGGCAGCCGGCTCTCCTATCTCTATTTCAACTGCCTCTTCCCGGCATCTGTCTTTCTGGCAGGAAACCACTACCCCAAACTTAACATATAACCTTGAAATGGTTCCCTGCGCTGATGGCCCAGATTCAAATTCATCTGGTCCAGAGTTTCTTTGCCCCAGGAACACTTTAATTTCTCAAAAAGAAAAACTCTTTTTGACATTGCCCAGATGCCAGCTGTGCTGCTGCTAATTTTAACTTCCTCAGCGTCAGTGTCATTGTTCTTGGACATAACCCAGTCATGAACCCGGGGCCCCATCAACCATGAAAAGAAATCACAAGCTCAACTGTGTCTATGGTTACTAAACTCGAGTATATTACAAGAATATAAATGGGAAACCATTTCAAAGTCTCACAGCTGGGTGGATTTAAGTAAACAATGGCATAATTTCAGCTACTGAAGATGGTGTTTACAAAGCATTTTGAGAAAGTGTTTACAAAAAGATTTTAGAATACAGAGAAACCCCTCTGTGAAACTGTTTAGATGTCAGTTACTATTCTGGAAGGAAAGAGGAAGTAGGAGGAGGGGAGGGGAGGGAAGGGGAATGGCGGGGGGTGGGGGGCGGGGGGGGGGAGAAAGGCGGGAGGGAGGGGAAGAAGGGAGGATGAGAGACAGCATAGTGAGGGAAAACAAAGACCACAGTAGGATTTTTAGTTGAAAATAATGGGGTACACACATGCATTTGTTTCACTGCCTTCCAAAACACACTAGCAACAGAAAAAGGTACACAAGAACCAAGAAAATACAGACAAGACAATAGAAACAAAATGCTGAAAGCTGGAAAGAGATGTCCAAAAGGTGACAGCTGTGCTGGAGCTGAAATAGCTAAGTGTCCGCTGGCCGTGAGGAGAGCCAAGCCCCTGATGCGCCACCCAGGAGCTGGGGGCTGCAGACTGGACCCCTCCCACACCAGCGGGGGCGGGCAGCGCATGCTGGAAAACTGTGTGGCAGTAACCACTAAAGCTGAATCTACACACTCCCTATGACCCAGCCATTCCTCTCTTAGGTATATGCCAGTTAAAAATGTGAACATACATTTAATAGAAGGCTGAACAAGAGTGGAACAAGAACAAGCACAGAAGCCTCATACAGAACGGTCCCACGTTCAAAACTATCCAAATATCCAATGACTGGGGAATACATGGTGCTAGAGTCATGCCCTGGAATTCTACACAGTGATAAAAAAAGAAGCTAGTGCTATGCCTGACTAAGGAATGGCTCTCACACGCCCTTGAGCAAATAGAGGCAGGCATAAGTGCGCACTACACGGTTCCATTTATAGAAAGTTTAAAATCAGCTAAGATTTGTGTGTCAGGCAACTTCTAAGATGACTCCCAGTGATCCTGCCTCCTGGTTTTCATGCTCCTGCAGGGTCCCCTCCCCTGGAGTGTGGGCTGGACACAGCACTTTGCTTCTGATGAGCAGAACAAGACAAAAGGGGTGGGCTGTCACTCCCGGTGTCAGGCTACAGAGACTCTGGCTTCTGCCCTTCTCACTTCTTGCTCTTTGGTTAATCTGCTCTGAAGGAACTGAAGGATGCCGCCTCACTGGGGCTGCCCATGTGCAAGGAACTGAGGGAGGCCTCTGGCGAGCAGCCAGCAAAGAACACATCAGCCTGACGGCTGGCAAGGAGCTAAATCCCGAAATCCACCACCTACGCGAGGCTGGATGCAAATCCTGCACCAGTTGAGCCTTGAGATGCCCACTGCCCCACCTGCCACTCACTATGGCCTGTGAGATCTTCAGCCACAAACAGCTGAGCTGCACCTGGAGTCCTGACCTGCAGGACCCTGAGATGACAGTCATCTGCTTTAAGATGCTACGCTTTGGCGTTTTGGAGTAATTCGTTATGAAATCATGGATGACTAGTGCAGGTTTTGTTAGCAGAAGTAGGGTGTTACCATAAAAGATATCTAAATGTGTGGAAGAGGCTCTGGAACCAGGCAGTGAATGAATTCTGAAGCAGCATTTTAAATAGCCCTGAATGGACTCTTAGAAGAAACAGGGCCTCTGAGGACACTGCAGTGAGTGCTCACAGGAGGCAAGAAGCCGCCAGTCTTGCGATGAAATCAAGGATGTGACTCTACAAGCCCTTGTTAAGAACTCAGAAAGAGGAGGGGTGGTGCCTCCCAGTATTATCAAGCACGATAAAGAGATCCTTTAAATAGGGACCCTTTAGGCTAGGCGTGGGGGCTCATGCCAGTAATCACAGGACTCTGGGAGGTCGAGGCCAGCAGATCACTTGAGATCAGAGTTCAAGACTAGTCTGGCCAACATGGTGAAACCCCGTCTCTACTAAAAATACAAAAACTAGCCAGGCATGGTGGCACATGCCTGTAGTCTCAGCTACTCGGGAGGCTGAGGCAGAAGAATCACTTGAACCCAGGAGACAGAGGGTGCAATGAGCCAAGATGGCACCACTGCACTCCAGCCTGGGTGACAGAGCGAGACTCAGTCTCAAAAAACTAAAAAAGAGAATTTTTAAAAAAGACATTTTAAAGAGATGAAGGCTGCGCTTGAGGACCTCTCAAACTACAGGGCCTCTAAGAAGCTTGCAGGTGTGTCCCTCAGCTCTCTCATCAGGGTAACGGAGGGATTATCTGGAAGAAATGGGTGGGTCTTTCAGCTTATGGTGTGTACCCCAATGAGGTTCATAGGAGGCCCACAGATTTTTAGAATTACCTTAGCAAAATACTGGAAGCTGAGACTAAACACAGGCATGTGATATGAAAAGAGGCAGCTGGATCCCCAAAAGTCTTCTTTGTTTTTTTGAGACGGAGTTTCACTCTGTCACCCAGGCTGGAATGCAGTGGCGCAATCTCAGCTTAATGCAATCTCCACCTCCCGCATTCAAGCGATTCTCCTGCCCCAGCCTCCCAAGTAGCTGGAATTACAGGCACCTGCCACCACACTCGGCTAATTTTTTTTTGTATTTTTAGTAGAGGCAGGGCTTTGCCATGTTGGCGAGGCTGGTCTTGAACTTCTTACCTCAGATGATCCATCAGCTTTGGCCTCCCAAAGTGCTGGGATTACAGGCGTGAGACACCGCACTTGGTGGATCCGCAAAATTCTACTGAGCAAGAAGCAGGCTGAGAAAACTATTTGGCTGCAGACATGCACTACCTTTCATGAAAAAGGATGGATGACTCAGAGGATGGAAGCAGGAACTCAGCAGGTGGAACCAAGAGCTATGGAGAATTATTCTCAGGCTCTGAGACCCAGTCAAGGAACTGCCAACATTTCCCAGCCAGATTTCAGAACCGCCATGAACCAATGACTCATGATGCTTTCTGTTTCCCCCTTTTGAACAGGAAGGTCAGGTTCACCACTGTCTGTTGTATGTAGGAGGGGAGGTATCTTCCTTCTTTAGCTTCATAGACCTACAGATTATGAGAAATGCAGCCAAGGAGCCTCTCCACACCTGCACCTGGTTCAGATGATGAGATTCCAGACTTGAGTTAATGTTGTTATGAGATTTTGGAGAACCATGGGAGGGGTGATTGTATTTTGCGAGGGAGAGGGACATCAATCATGGGGGCCAGAAGACAGATTGGGAGCTGGGAGGAAGTCTCAGATGTGGCCCCAATAATTATCACTTCCTGACATTCCTGCCCTTGTGTAATTCCTTGTTTTTGAGCGTGGGCTAGATGTGACTTGTTACCAATGAACAGAATACTGTTGCATGATGGAACTGAGGCACTGTTTGTTTTTTACATTGAATTAGAAAGTATTTTAATTGTGGTGTAGAAACCTACAAGGACATAGACAAGAGGTTAAGTCAACAGTGGAACCTTAATGGTAAAGCTTTAGATCTCCAGCACTACACCATCACGCTGCTCTTCCACTGTGCGCTGGAACCACAGGAAACTGGTTCACATCCCAGCTCCACTGACTATGAGCAACAGTGAGCAACTTATTCATACCTGACCTTCCGTTTCCCTATCAATAAAATGGGAATAATTATATCTACCTCATAGAGTAGTTATGAGTATCAATGTATGAAGTCCTTTGCAACGTGTCTGGCATTAACTACCTTTACTGGGTGCATCCTAACCTTCCCCTATATGCCTGGTCCTGATTTACAGCATTATGATCAATCCATGACTCTGTACCAGAGACCCAGAAGCCCCCGACTTCCTTTTCTTCTTCCCCTACACAATCCGTCCATGAGTCCTGCAGACTGTGTTTCCCTCCTGTCATGCTCACCTCGTCCATCTCCTATTGCCTTTCTTCATTTCTCATGAGAATTGCTGGAATAGAACCTAGCTGGTCACCCTGACTTCATTCTTTTTTGTTTGTTTGAGACAGAGTCTCCCTCTGTTGCCCAGGCTGGAGTGCAGTGGCACAATCTCAGTTTACTGCAACCTCCACCTCCTAGGTTCAAGCAATTCTCATGCCTCAGCCTCCCATCTGTAATAGCTACATTCCCACCTGTAATAGCTGTATTCCCACCATAATAGCTGGGATTACAGGTATGCTCCACCACACCCCGCTAATTTTTGTATTTTTAGTAGAGACAGGGTTTTGACATGTTGGTCAGGCTGGTCTCACACTCCTGGCCTCAGGTGATCTGCCCGCCTCCGCCTCTCAAAGTGTCAGGATTACAGGTGTGAGCCACTACTCCCAGCCTTCATTCTTTTTCCCACACATTCTCCACCCCACAGCTAGAATGATCAAAATGTGTTCATGTCTCATCTTACCCAGAACTTTTGCATGGCTGCAGTCCATTATGTGTGAGATGCTGGACCTCACATACATGATGTCCTAATCTGTCTTCTGATGCTATAGCGGAATGCCACAGACTGGGTAATTAATACAGAAACTACGTGTATTTCTCATGGGTCTGGAGGCTGGGAAATCTAATGACAAGATGCTGGCATCTGGTGAGGGCCTTCTTGCTGCATCACAGCATGGTGGTGGCCAGCACATGAGAGGGCAGGTGCACGTCAGCTCAGGTCTCTCTTTCTTTCCTTTTAAAGCCACGAATCCCATCAAGAGGGCCCCACCCTGATGATCTCATGTAATCCCAATTACCTCCCCAAGGCCTCACCTCCAAATACCATCAACATACCAATTTGTGGATTAAGTTTTCAACGTATGAACTTTTGAAGGACACATTCAAACCAACGTGCCAATGATATTATGGCACATAATATCATTTGATCCTTACAGTAACACTGCCAGGTGGGTGTTTCCAGGTGGGTGTTTCTGAATGAAAAATGACAGTGTTCATGGGAAAAGTTCCTTGCCCAAGGTCACACGGCTGGGAGATGGAGGAGGCTGGCCTGGAACACCTCCTCCAAGCCTGCGCTTTTCCATGATGCCTGTCAATTCCTGAAGACAATGGGGAACACCAGTTTCCATGTGCATGCCACTGCTATGACCTAGTTTGCAAAGCATTTTCATTCACATCCTCATTCCCTCATGTAAACCCTTCAAGGTTCACAGGGTAGTTATGTTATGCTGATTGTACAGCTGAGAAAACAGATTCTAGAGTCAATGTGGCCTGCCAGTGGTGGGTGAGGACTCTCACCTGGTGTGTCTGATGTAACACCCAGTTCTTGGCTTTACCTTACATTGTGTAGCCTCCTCCCTAACCAATGCTCTTTTATCAAACCTTTTGCAACAAGGAGAAGCAGACAGAGGCAGAAGGAGTGGAAATTCACACCACTCACCTGAGCTATCAAATCTCCATTTTCTGCGTGGACCAAGATCACAGCTCCCAGCCCCTTAAGGAAGGTGAAGGCTTCATAGAGCTATGGAGAGATAAACAGGGGTTGGTGTGAGATTAAAAAAGAAATCTCAGCATATGCATTCACAGAGCATTCTTCTGCTCACACCCATTTGGTCATTCACCTGCCGGCCTCTGTAGACACATTCATATGGATGGAATGTGCTGCTATACAGGTCAGACTTGGAAGGATCATTCCTTGGCCCTGACACCTTGCAGACCCAAAAACAGGCGGCTGAGGGTGGGACACAACTGCTCCAAGTCACCCCAGGGCATGAAGACAGACTCAATCTTGGTGCCTGTCTGTGCCTTTAGCTGTCTTTTTGGGTTGGCTTTTTTGAAACACCCATAGGTGTTAATGGCAACAACTGGTCTTGAGAAGTCACTGTTAGCTTTACAGGAACTGTCTGACTAAATCTGCTAAGCCTGTACCATAGCCACTGACATGCCACAGATGTGTGCATCTTTACAAAAATATGAACCCATGCCATTTTATGGACAGTAGTGGGGTGGAGGAAACAAACTCTCTAATGACTCCAGTACTCAGAGAGCATACAGCATGCCAACCTGCCTCTCAATTAACCAAAACAGGCCCTCCCCACTGCCCAACATTCTCTTCCTACCTGAAGAGAATCTACATTTGGGCATTTGACCCTGGTGAGGGCTAAAGCCATGAAGTTTCCTCCCCAGAGGCACTTGAATCTCAACTTCGTTCTCCATGCATGTAAGACAACATTGCCCAGGATGTGTGCTTTCCGACGTAGCAGCAAATGTAAGTATCAATGGGTCAGCAGGCAAAACCATTGTGAGAGGTAATTCATAGCCTTAAATGCTTCATTATTTTTAAAGGGAAAGACAAGAGTATATAAACCAAGTAATCTTCCACAAGCAAATGGGGAAGATGCATGGAGGCATGAAGCACTTTTGAGAACCCACACCCAGAAGCTGACTGATTCCATCCATGCCCAGGGTCCCAGTAGTTAGAATGAAACAGGTAAAAAATCACGATGATGCCAGCACACCACATGCTATGTTTTCTATGCAAGTGAACCAATTTTCAGCTCTTTGCATGTCTTCTATTGATTGCATCAAAGGCCTCCAGAACATCTTGGGATAAGTTACTTTCTGTAACCCCAAGTGTTTATTTGAAAGGCAGGACATGAAGTGTTTCTCCCACTGCCCAACTATCTCCATGGTAGCAACAAATTACCATGCTTACTAACCCCTGGATGGCACTGCTCTGTGCCAGGCACCATCCTAGCACTTTACTCTTATTAAATCATTCAGTCCTCCAACTGTCTCTATAAGGCAGGGCTATTATGAGCCTAAAGCACAGAAAGGTTGGAAAAACTTCCTCTGGCTGCACAGCAAGCAGTTGGTATGGCCAGGACTTGCAGCCTGGCTTGGCTGTAGCCTCCGTGATTTTCTCCACCACACTAACAAGCAGAGCAAAGGACAATGACAATGAAACAAAACCAGGAGACCCAGTAGTACAAGAAGGGCAAGTGTCTTATAAGTCGCAACAGCTACTCCCGAAGAACAACTTGCAGCTCCATCTCCCTTGAGTTGCTGCATTTCCGTAACAATTGTTTGACATTGGCAGAGCCAGAAATGTTACATCTTACAAATGAGAGAAGATCACTTGCCTAACATCTTGCAGTTGGTGTGAGGGAAGGCCAGGCAGTCTCTCTTCTGTGTCAGAGCTCATAAATGGTCCCCAACCTTGCCTGAATCCCAGAATCCAGTGGGGAGCTTTCAGGAAGTATAGACTCCTGAGCCCAACACCCGACATCTGTAACATGCACTAAGAATCTGTATTTTGAGTGAGACCTCGAGATGATGCTGAGGATGAGCTGGGTTTGGGAGCCACCAAACCAGGGACCCCCTCTGTACGCCACCCACACAGTCAGAAAGGAACAGAAGCCCAGCAGGGCAACAACTGACATCATATCACATAGCCATTCTGTGCCAGGACCAGGACTCGAATCCCGCCACACATGATTCACAATCGCCCTTGCCCTGTGCTGTCTGGACTGGCAAAGCTGGCCCAGTCCTGCCCAGATGAGAGAGGAGAGGGCATGTGTGAGGGAAGGAACCTACCTGGCTGTCGGACATTTGGTAGAGATCCTTATAAGCCATGTAGACTTGGAAGGAATTAATGCCTGTTTCAAGATAAAAAGAGTAGAAAAATATGTTTAAGAAAAAACAGAAGCATGTCCTTCCAATAAATCAATGACCGCAGAGCGGAGTGGTAGCTGTCAGGAGAGATGAGTGCCATTGGGATTCCCAGTGGGGCACCTATCCAGCCTGGGGGTATGGGTGAGGGTCAAAGGAAGCTTCCAGAGAAGGTCACATCTAAGTAAGCAGAATCTGAACGTGATGGAGGAGAGAGGGAGGAGGATGAGGAAGAGGAGGAGGAGGAAGAAGAGGAAGAGGAAGAAGAGGAGAAGGAGAAGAGAAGGAGGAAGAGGAGGAGGAAGGAGAGGAGGAAGAGGAGGAGAAGAAGAGAAGAAGGAGGAAAAGAGGAGGAGGAGGAGCAGGAGGAGGAGAAGAGGAAGAGGAGAAGGTGAGGAGGAAGAGGAGATGAGGAAGAGGAGGAGGAGGAAGAGGAGGAGGAGAAGAGGAGGAGGAGAAGAGGAGGAGGAGAAGAGGAGGAGGAGAAGAGGAGGAGGAGAAGAAGAGGAGGAAGGGGAGGAGGAGGAAGATGAGGAGGAGGAAGAGGAGGAGGAGAAGAGGAGGAGGAGAAGAGGAGGAGGAAGGGGAGGAGGAGGAAGAGGAGGAGGAGGAAGAGGAGGAGGAGAAGGGGAGGAGAAAGGGGAGGAAGAGGAGGAAGAGGAGGAGGAGGAAGAGGAGGAAGAGGAGGAGGAGGAAGAAAACTCTGCAGGCTGAGAGGGAGGGGTGTGCTAAGGATAATGAAGGGTGTGATAAGCATCTGCAATAAGGAAGATGAAAAGATATTAGTCCTGCATCTTCTACAAAGTGTCCTAAGGCATGTGCTTTTTAATTTCATTTTTTAAAAAACTGTGGCACAATACATATAACCTGCAGTTCACCATCACAACCAGTTTAAATTGTCCAATTCAGTGGCATTTAGTACATTCACAATGTGTGCAACCATCACCTCTATCTAGTAAAGCATGTGTTTTTAAAGCAAGGGAGTGGCATGAGCAGAGCCATTTGTGGTAGAATGACTACGCTGGAAGCAGTGTGGGGGATGGGAGTGGGGAAAGGCAAGGAGAAATGGGGCAGGAAGGAGGATGCTGAGGGCACCCAGCAGACTGGGGAGGCTCCCAGACAAAGCTGGAACTCTGCACCAGGCACCATCCCATCTCACCCCCAGGGAGGGAGAGAACTGGCGTGACTCAAAAAGTTTCAAGTGATAGGATTAAATCGCTGAGTGCACCGGCAGGTCGGGGGAGCAGTGTACAGAAGGGGTAAACTTTTCCTTAATTCACCTTCAAGTTGCCTGAGGACAGAGACCATATCTTAGATATCATTTTTATTGCACATGTGCTATGCAAGTCATGTTTTTCTTTTTTTCGAAGATGGAATCTCGCTCTGTCAGTAGGCTGGAGTACAGTGGCGTGATCTCTGCTCACTGCAACCTCCACCTCCTGGGAGGTGACAATTCTCCTGCCTCAGCCTCCCGAGTAGCTGGGACTACAGGTGCACATCACCAAGCCCAGCTCATTTTTGCATTTTTAGTAAAGTCAGGGTTTCACATATTGGCCAGGATGATCTTGATCTCACCCGGCCTCAAGTCATGTTTCTTAGTGGAATCAGAAAACATTTGGATAAGGAAAAAAAAGAATTTAAGGCCAAAGTATTACATGATATTGAGACTTCCTTTAAAATAAGCAATAATGAAGACAAGCCAGAATCTTTTCTTATGTAGAAACCTGTGGCAACAAAAATTTCTTTTCCTGAAAGATCAGGAAATTTTTTAAAAAAGTATTCAGAGATTAGCATGAAAGTATCAGTCTCTAATTAATCAAGTAATAACTTAAAAATAATTTGACATTTAATAGATATGGTACTCCTCATAAAGAAAAATCTTCTTTAAATACAAAAACCAGCTGGGCTCAGCAGCTCATGCCTGTAATCCCAGTCCTTTGGGAGGCCAAGGCAGGTGGATCATGAGGTAATGAGTTTGAGAACAGCCTGGCCAATATGGTGAAACCACGTCTCCATTAAAAATACACAAATTAGCCAGGGGTGGTGGTGCACACTTGTAGTCCCAGCTACTTGGGAGGCTGAGGTAGAAGAATTGCTTGAACCCGGGAGGCAGAGGTTGCAGTGAGCCAAGATCAGGCCACTGCACTCCAGCCTGAGTGATAGAGGGAGACCCCATCTAAAAAAAATAAATTAAATAAATAAATAAATACAAAAACCAAAACCCAGTTTACAGACACAGAATAAATATCAATGGGTAAGCAGGTAAAACCATCATGAGAGGTAAATTCATAGCCTTAAATGCTTCATTATTTTTTAAGGGATAGAGAAGAGTACATAAACCAAGTAATCTTCCACAGGAAATTTTAAAGGAACAAAACAACAATTCACCAGGAAAGAGAATTAAATAATACAGATAATAGCAGAAATAATGAACTAGAAAAAGTGTGGCAGAATTGCTAAACATACCCTAGAACTGCTTCCCAGAGAGGGAGGGAACAAACAGGGCAAAGCCATCTCAGATTAAAAGCTATCATGAAAAACCATGATAGACTGGACTTATCAATGGAAGTCACTTGTAAGTCAACTGTTAAAAACTCAAAATAAAAGGCAAACAACCAACAATGTAAACGTATCTGCAACAAATGCAACAAAATTGTTTTAAAATCCTATTTAAAGAATATCAGAGAGTGGTTACTTTTCGGGGTAGGCAGGAGTCGTGACTGCCCAAGGAAAAGTCTGTATGGGTGTGATATGGTTTGGATGTTTGTCCCGTCCGAATCTCATGTTGAAACGTAATCCCCAGTGTTGGAGGTGGGGCTTGGTGGAAGGTGGTTGGATCATGCGGGGTGGACTCCTCACCAGTGGTTAAGCACCATCCCCTTGGTGATGAGTAAGTTCTTCCTCTGGTAGTTCATGCAAGATCTGTTTTCGACAGCGCAGCATCTCCCCGTCCCTCCTGCTCCCTCTCTCTAGCCAGGTGATACGCCTACTCCCCTTTGTCTTCCACCACAATTGGAAGCTCCCTGAGACCCTCACCAGAAGCCAAACAGATGCTGATGCCATGCTTCCTGTACAGCCTGCAGAACTGAGCCAATTAAACCTCTCTTCTGTATAAATTACCCAGCCTCAGGCATTATAGGAATGCAAAAACAGACTAACACACTGTGGCTGGCAAAATTATATTTCTTGCCTAAGTGGGGTAACCTCATAATAATTCATAAAGCCACATATTTGAGTTGTGTGCTCTGATTTATATTTAAAAGATTAAAATAAAAGCCAAAGGCAAACAGTGTTAGACAATTTAAGAAAAAGCAAATGGCTAATTTAAGAAAAGGCAAATGGCGAATAAAAATAAGAAAAAGATTCGGTCTTATTTTTAATCAAAGTAATTCAAATTAAAACCTCAATATTATGCTACATCTTAAAAGATGTTTTCTAGTACTAGTGAATGTGCCTCAAAATGAGTCCCTCTTAATGGCAGGCGACAGTGAAAAATGGCACAGTCAATTTGCAACCGCTTAGAAAACCAATTTAGCAATTACATATCAAGTGTTGGGTTTCATTCCTTTGGCCTGATATTTCTACTACTCACAACTGAGCCTCAGGAAATACAGAGGCCCCTGATGGCAGTCATAAAAACTCTCAGATTCATAAAGGCCATCATCACAGTTATTTTCCAAGGAGGTCCACTGGAACTCTAGTTCCACAGGATTGTATGGAACACCAATCGGGTTGCCAACCTATTTATTCATAATACCCTCCGGTTCTCAGAACTTTCATACGTTTTATAGGAACTTCCTCACCCTCATGTCCACCCGATAACTTTGGAAACAGCCATATTCACACCACGTGATCCCAGACCACAGTTCAGGACCGGGCCCCTAACAGGTGTGAAACTGAACTAGGGTGAGAAACGGAGTCCAGCTGACATCAAAGGACACCTGGCTGACTTCCAAAGCAGAAATGACATCTGGAAATAAGCTGGGCTGTTGCTTCCCACCATAAGGACTGAGGCAGGAGACAATGCAGGCCTAAGGTAAGAGAGCAGGGCTGGCTTAAAGAGAAAAACAGAAGTGAGAGCAGGGAAAAGACTTCCTGGCATGAGAACCTTGGATACGCGTCTCTATCACTAAGGCAAACTTGCTGCATTTCGCTTAGCCTAGTTCTGGAGAGATTCTGTGTCACACAGCACCTTGGCAGTCACGTAAGTAGACTTCCCTCAAAAAAGCTCTGCCTAGTAGAGACTGGACTAGAATCTGATACACTGGAAGCCCATGATGTATCTAAGAAAGTTGTACCACTTTTAACTAAAAGAGACTAAGAAAGTTCAAAATGAAAAGAAGCCTCTGATCAGCCAACTTTCTATGGGCAGGAAAAGGTTGAGAAACTTGCTCAGCTGCAAACTTGCGCCATCTTTTGGGCAAAGTTACAATACCTCAAAGAGTCAGGCCAGGAGTCCAGACGATGAAACCTGGGCTATGCAAAGCCCGCTAGCACACGGGACTTTTTTTTGTCAAGGGTGAGATTAGCAAATGTTTTAGATTTTGGGGGCCACATACAGTGTTTTGTCACATGTTATTGTTTGCTATTGTTATTTGCCTGTTTTGTTTTTTAAAGCTGTTAAGAATGTAAACAAAAAAAATTCTTAGCTCAAGGACAATATAAAACAGGCCACAGCCAGATTTGCCTCAGGGGCTGTCTGCAGTTTGCCAAACCCTGAACTTGGACACTCCTCCCCTGAGGAAGAAACATTCCCTAATCCCAGGGTAGGTGTACCTGGCCATATGTAGCCAGCTAAATTCCAGAATGCCTTTTTTTTTTTAAAACTGTACTTTAGGTTCTGGGGTACATGTGCAGATCATGCAGGATTGTTGCATAGGTACATACATGGCAAGGTGGTTTGCTGCCTCCATCCCCCATCACCTACATCTGGCATTTCTCCCCATGTGACCCCTCCCCAACTTCCCCACCCCCACTGTTCCTCCCTTAGCCCCTGCAAACAGACCCCAGTGTGTGGTGCGCCCCTCCCTGTGCTCATGTATTCTCATTGTTCAACACTCGCCTATGAGTGAGAACATGCGTTATCTGGTTTTCTGTTCTTGTGTCAGTTTGCTGAGAATGATGGTTTCCAGATTCATCCATGTCCCTACAGAGAACATGAACTCATCACTTTTTATGGCTGTGTAGTATTCCATGATGTATTTGTGCCACATTTTCTTTGTCCAGTCCATCACTGATGGGCATTTGGGTTGGTTCTAGGTCTTTGCGATTGTAAATAGTGCTGCAATGAACATATGTGAGCATATGTTTTTATAATAGAATGATTTATAATTCTTTGGGTATATACCCAGTAATGGGATTGCTGGGGCAAATAGAAAAATATGGAATGCTTCACGAATTTGCATGTCATCCTTGCATGCTAATCTTCTCTGTATTGTTTCAATTTTAGTATATGTGCTGCCGAGGCGAGCACAATTCCAGAATTTCTGTGAAGTCCTGACTAGGCGCCACCCACTCTCTCTCTTTTTAATTGGGAATGTTTACTGTGGTCATCCTGTCCCTGTCTCACCCTTGTATGTTGTGTCCGTGTTGTCAGCCCACCAAGGAAGCACACATAACGTACCTTTTAGTTCACAAGTCTTTGGATAAAGAGAAGCCACACCCTGAAGCCTCATCTACAGCCTGTGTTGATGCTGACAGTGAAATCCTGGACTTTGAGCCTTGCGCTGTAACTGGATGGAACTTTTAGGGTTTCTGGGAAGGGTAACAGTATTTTGCACTTGAGGGGAATATAACTTTTTGTGGCCAGCATAAGGCAATAGGGTAGATTAAAATGGTCACAAATTCTTTGAGGTTCCTTCTACCAAGAAGTGGAGGCTTTTTCCCCAACCCTTGAGTCTGGGCTGATTTTTTGACTTGTTTTCACCAGTATGATACAACCAGAGAGCCACTGGAGGATGAGAGATCATGCATGGAGCCACCTGTCCACCCCAGCAGAGGTCCAAACGTCACAGTGAGACCAAGCAAGATCTGAACTGCTCAGCTGAGCCCAGCCAAAATTGCCATTCAACAGAATAGTGAATAAATGATTGGTGTTTTTAACTTCTAGGTGTGGAGTGGTGTGTTACACAGCAAATACTAGCTGATACACAGGGCAATGCAATAAGAAGACCATGAGGGTTCTGGAAGAAAGATCCAGGAAGTTCATGCAACAAGAGGAATTGACACCACTGCCCTCGCATTGCTGCTCTGAGAAAATAACCGTGGGCCTGATCCACAGGAAGCACTCAGCCAATGTGAGTTCCCTTCCTGTTTACCACATCTTGTTTTTTCTCTTCCTTTCAAAGGTTTATAAATTAAAGTCTCTATTTTCAGACTCAAATGCTGCTGACATCCCACAACACCAACAATTACTATTCATAGTGTTTGGGGTTTATGGCTTAGAAACCACAGGCAAGACGCTTTCCTCCGTGATTTACTATGCAAAGGATACGAGGGACAGTCATTTTCTCCTACCAGGTCCACACAGCCCTCAGAACTAGCCTATTCTAGAATAATTTCCTCTTGTATCTTGAGATTTCTAAGGCTATATTTCAGCCCTTAAGGGCAGATCTCAGGTCACCAGGGCTGATCTCATCCCTGGGGGACCCCTGCGAACCTGTTCTTTTGGAAGTCTTAAAACAACATGAAGAGCACCCGGCAGAAGGAGGTCGGGGCTGGTGGCAGCTGGGAGGAGTCTCCAGCTGTGTCTCACACAAGGGCCTGTGGCTAAGGAAGCACCCCAGGGAGCTGCACTCCAGCCTGAGCCCCATACGCCCACCCCACCTGACCGAGGCACCTTCTTCAACCTGATCTCCCAGGGAGGGTGCCTGTTTGCCATTCCCATAAAGACATCAACAGTGACAGCTGCTCTGTCAGGCTGAGCTAAGTTCAGGCCTCAGTAGCTGTGTGACACTGGAGACGTTGCTGCAACTCTCTGGGCTTCATGTCCCCCATTTCTGCAAAGAGGACATTACACCAAATGTGTTGATTTCCCATCCTGGAAGTGTTCTGTACGTGACTGTACAGTACACTCATGACGACCACCAAGATTTCTGGACGAGCCCTTCTGACTTAGAGAAGGATGCACTAAACTGCTTCAGGACAAAGGAAACCAGGTGTGTCCCTCCTGCCCTTTCTTCTCTCCCTCCCGGCTTCTCGCTCTCTTTTCCTTCCCTCACTTATTTATTCATGTTATAAACATTTATTGAGAGCCTGCTCTATGCTAGGCATGTGCTAAGTGCTTGGGATACAGAAGTGAATAAAGGCACCTTTCAGGAAATCAGTCAGCTGGTCCACTGACACTTGTTGCATCTCTTGGTGTGCAGGCACCGGCCATGCAACTGTGAGTAAGACGACAAGTCCCTGCCCAGAGGGGGCTTGCCATCTGGGCTGGGGTGCAGGAATATCAGCAAGTAAACAGGTAAAGACAGCCTAGTATGTGGGGGACGCATGGGGAGTTGCATCTGTCAGGGGGCTTCAGAGAAGGCTTCACAGGGAAGTGCGGCTTAGCAACAAACAGGAGAATTGCTAGGAAAAAGCAGGGAGAGTGTTCCTGAAGGGGACAGGGCTCACTCACACAGCCCCGAGGGCCAGAGGCAGCCTTGAGCAGATGGGAAACAGGGAGACGCAGCAGGGCCGGGGCTCTGGGCTCAGGAACTGGAACAAGCCGGTCTGAAGGGGCAGGTGGGTCCTCGAGAGCCAGGTGGACAGTCTGGGATTTATTCTGGGGATGATGTGAAGCTGCTGAGAGCATTTAAGCTGATTAGAAAATAAAAACCCGGCTGGGCGCGGTGGCTCATGCCTGTAATCCCAGCACTTTGGGAGGCCGAGGTGGGTGGATCACCTGAGGTCAGGGGTTCAAGACCAGCCTGACCAATACGGTGAAACCCCGACTCTACTAAAAATACAAAAATCAGCCAGGCATGGTGGCAGGAGCCTGTAATCCCAGCTCCTCAGGAGGCTGAGGGAGAAGAATCACTTGAACCCGGGAGGCAGAGGTTGCTGTGAGCCAAGATCACACTAGTGCACTCAAGCCTGGGCAACAAGAGTGAAAGTGAAACTCTATCTCAAAAAAAAAAGAAAGGGAAAGGGAAGGAACGGAAAATAAAGAGAAGGGGAGGGAAGATGGGGGAGGGGAGGGCAAAGGACAGGGAAACGGGGAAGGGAAGGGAAGGGAAGGGAAGGGAAGGGAAGGGAAGGGAAGGAAAAACCTGCATCTAAGAGATAGCAAGTGTTGGCAAGGATGTGGAGAAAGGGGAACCCCTGAAACACCATTCGTGAGAATGTAAGTTAGCACAGCCACCTCTATGGAGAACAGTAGGGAGGCTCCTCACAAAACTAAAAACCGAATTACCATATGCTTCGGTAGTCCCACTACTGGGTAAAAATCCAAAAGAACTGAAATCAGTAGGTCCAGGGGATACCCGCACTCCTGTGTTCATTGTGGCATTATTTACAACAGCCAAGATAAGGAAGCAACCTGTGTCCATCAATGAATGAGTGGATTTTATAAATGTGGTAAATGTACACAACGGATGCCTTGGTACAAAGGACATCCTGCCATTTGCAACAACAAAGTTGAAGGTGTGGAACCCTATGTTAAGTGAAATAAGCCAGGCACAGAAAGGCAAATACCACATCATCTCATTTCTATGTGGAATCTAAAAAGTTGATTTCACAGAAGCATACAGTTGCTGCCAAGACCTGGGCACCATCGCCATTCGCCTGTTGATGACCCAGCCCAGAGGCGGACAGCACAGGGCTCCCTGGATGCCTGCAGGCAGCACGGACCCACCAGGCCCCACAGAGCCCAGTGTCTTTCCCTACAAACTCCACTACCACTCCAGAGACCCTCCCACCTCAGTGAGGGGCGCCCTGAACAACCATTTGCTTAAGGCAGCAACCTGGGGAAAATTGCTCAGAACTTAACATCAGGAAAGGAAAGTAAAATACAAGACTGTCAATTTCCTTGTGTTATGTAGTTGCCATGAATCACACAGCAACTGCAATGAAAGGATAATGCCTTCTTCTTTTAAAAGATAGGGTCTCCAGGTCTTTGCTATTGTAAACAGTGCTGCAATGAACATACGTGTGCATGTGTCTTTATAACAGAACAATTTATAATTCTTTGGGTATATACTCAGTAATGGGATTGCTGGGTCAAATGGAATTTCTATTTCTAGGTCTGCCACAAGGGACATGGCTGAATCTGGAAACCATCATTCTCAGCAAACTGACACAAGAACAGAAAACCAAACACCGTAAGTTATCACTCATAGGCAGGTGTTGAACAATTAGAACATGTGGACACAGGGAGGGGAGCATCACATACTGCGGTCAGTAGGGGGGGCTAGGGGAGGGACAGTAGGGGTAGGGAGGGATAATGAAGGGAGAAATACCAGATATAGGTGATGGGGGATGAAGGCAGCAAATCACCTTGCCATGTATGTACCCATGCAACAATCCTGCATGATCTGCACATGTACCCCAGAACCTAAAGTACAGTAACAACAACAAAAAGATAGGGTCTCACTCTATGACCCAGGTAGGAGTGTAGTGCTCACTCCAGCCTCAACCTTCCAAGTACAAGCAATGCTCCTGCTCAGACTCCCAAGTAGCTGGGACTACAGGCATGCACCACCACTCCTGGCTTTTTTTTTTTTTTTTGTAGTGTTGTAGTCTCACTATGTTGCCCAGGCTAGTCTCAAACTCCTGGCCTCAAGCAATCCTCTCTCCTCAGCCTCCCAGAGTGCTGGGATTACAGGCGTGAGCCACCATGCCTGGCCAATAATGCCTTCTTGATAGAAAGAGCTTACATAGACATATGAAAATGCAAATTGATGAGTGGGCAAAGAATACAATCAGATATTCACAGAAAGAAAAATGTTTAATGTCATTAGTAAAGAACTGCCATGAAAACCACAATGGTGGTGTCTTTCACCCATCACGGATTGGCAAGGATTTCATAGATGCAGTAACACCAGTGGTGCAAAGGTGCAGAGACTACAGATTCTCACATAGGATTTGCAGGTGTACAAGGAGATGCATCTTTCAGGAAACCAATTTGGCAATAGGTGTCATAATCTTGAAAAATGCTAAGACCTTTGACCTTGTAATTCCATTTCTGGAAATCTAAAGAAAAGTTAGAAATGCAAACAAATGTTTATACACGAAGACATTCACCATAACAGGATTTATAATAAAACAAATAGAAAGCCCAAATGCCCAATAAAAATAAAGTAGCTGAGCAAATTAACCATTATATTGTACATTATGAGCCATTAAAAAGTTACGGATGAAGAGTAATGTGACTCATAAAATGTTAAGTGAAAAAAGAAGGATTCCACAAACAGCTATTGCACAACCACATAGGGAAAAATCATCCAAATACACAGGGAATGTATTAAAGTCCTTCATATTAAGAGTAAATTGTGATTGGGGGTAGAACCAGAGGAAAATTTTTTTCCTTTCATTTTCTGACTTTCTTTAAATATTGGGGATGATACGTTATTATGAGAAAACACAGCACACCCATTTTAAAAATTGAGGGCCAGGTGTGGTGGCTCATGCCCATAATCCAAGCACTTTGTGAGGCTGAGGCAGATGGATCCCCTGAGGTCAGGAGTTCAAGACCAGCCTGGCCAACAGGGCGAAACCCTGTCTCTACTTAAAAAGCAAAAAAATTAGCTGGGTGCCGTGGCGCATGCCTGTAATCCCAGCTACTCGGGAGGCTGAGGCAGGAGAATTGCTTGAACCCAGGAGACGGAGGTTGCAGTGAACCAAGATCGTGCTACTGTACTCCAGCCTGGGCGACAGAGGAAAGAGAGAGAGAGAAAGAGAGAGAGAGAAGAAAGAAAGAAAAGAAAGAAAATAAAACATACCAACATATCCTCTCTTTGAAGCACCACCATTTAAGAAAGAAAGAAAAAGAAAGAAAGAAAGAAAGAAAAAAAGAAAGAAAGAAAAGAAAAGAAAGAAAGAAAGAAAGCAAATGAAAGAAAATATACCAACATACCCTCTCCTTGAAGCACTGCCATTTAAGGCTGCCTCCTCAGAGGGTTCCCTCACTAGCCCTTTCTGGACAGATCGCTTATGCCCGGACTCTTGCTATTCCCTTTTTCTTTGCTTCCTTTGTGTCTTCTGATCAGTTCCCCTCCATTCGATGTAGTGCACACCATAAAGTGTCTACACTGCACAGGGATACCTGGTGTGAACCCAAAGAGTGGGGAGCCAAGGTAGGGTGCAGGAACATACAGACATGGTCCCCTTGCTCACAGAGCTCAGGGTCTCACAGAAGGGCCAGCAGACAACCCAGGTCCCATAATCCAGGAACAATGGAAAAAGTGTCCCAAAGGGGGCCTACATAACCAGTGGTGGATATTTAAGGTCTGAAGCAATTCTGACTGGGGAAATGGGAGAAGGTAATGGTTGAGTTGGGTCTTGAAGGTGAGTAACACTGGGCAGGCAAAGGAGAAAGGGTATTCATTCCTGGCAGGGGAACCCCATGAGTAAGGGCCTCGCAGCATAGCAGGTTTCAGGGATGACAGCCAGGCTAGTGATCCGGGTGATGGGAAAGAAAAGCGAGGTTACATCAGCGAGGGCTTGGCATGGCATGCTGCAGAGACTGGATCTGCTTCTGAGAACAAGGATACCCCCAGAGGTTTTCAAGGAGAAGAGGATGGACTCCGTAAGGCAACCATCTGTTTCTTCACTGTCATGTGGCAGACAGCAGCTCAAGCAGATGCAAATAGGGGGATTTTTCACTCCACATAATCTTTGGATCTACCAAAGAACCAGGGATTCCAAAGCCCCATTCTGAGGCTTTAACTGACCTTTGTCCTGTACCAGCACCTCCAGCTCCTCCCGAACGCCATCATACCAGCTTGTGATGTCCACGTGGAGGGAGTAATCACAGCAGGATTTGGTGTCAGCTGCTTCATGCCACTTCTCGAAGGAGGTCAGCAGGCTGGACCCAGGTTCAGGAACAACATGGTCAACTGGGACGGAGAAATATGCATCATGATGCTTCAGACTCAAGTATTCCAATGGTAGCCACATCATTACCACCACCACCATCATCGCCATCATTACCATCACCACCATCATCATCACCACCATCATTATCACACCATCACCATCATCACTATGATGACCACTATCATCATGACCACCATCATCACCACCACAATCATCACCTCCACCACCATCATCATCACCCCCATCATTACCACCACCACCATCATCACCATCACCACCATCATCACCTCCACCACCATCATCACCACCACAATCATCATCACCATTATCAACCCATCACCATCATTATAATCACCACCATCATCATCATTACCATCACCACCACCACCATCTACTATCATCACCACCCATCACCACCCCATCACCACCACCATCATCATTACCATCACCATCATCACTATCATTATCACCACTACCACCACTCATCACCATCACTATCATCACCATCACCACATCATCATCAATATCACTATCATCTCATCATCATCACCTCCACCACCATCGTCACCATCATCATCATCACCATCGTTATCACACCATCACCATCACCACCATGACCACCACTATCATTACCATCATCATCCCATCACTTTCATCACCTCCACCACCATCACCATCATCATCACTTCCACCACCATCATCATCATCACCATCGTTATCACACCATCAACACCATGACCATGACTATCACCATCATTATCATCCCATCACTTTCATCACCTCCACCACCACCATCACCATCATCATCACCTCCACCACCATCGTCACCATCATCATCATCACCATCGTTATCACACCATCACCATCACCACCATGACCACCACTATCATCACCATCATTATCACTCCATCACTATCATCACCTCCACCACTATCATCACTGTCATCATCACCATCGTCACCACCACCATCATCATCACTGTCATTACCACCACCATCACATCATAATCATTACTATTATTATCACCCCATCAGCATCACCACCATTACCATCACCACCATCATCACCATCCTTTCCATAATCACTCCCACCATCATTATTGTCATATTGCCATCATTGTCACTATCACTAACCCTAACCATTAGCAGTGACATCATCACCATCATCTTCAGGCTTCATTACCACCGTCATCACCACCGTGGCCATCATCATCACAACTATTTATGGAATGCTCACTATTTGTCAGATAATGCCACAAAGGCTTTACATAAGTTCTTTTATTCAATCCTCACGACTGTCCCATAGAGTGAAAATTATCCCCATTTTGCAGATGAAACTCTTGAGGCTCAAAGTGGGTAAAGCATGTGTCCAAGAGCATACAACTAGTAAGCAGGAGGAGGAAGGTTATCCAAGACTTGTCAGATGGTCTGAACTCCTAACCACTGCTCCAAGTTGCCGCCCTTGCATAGAATGCCAACATGAAAAGGACCTCCAAGACCAAACAAGTTCACTTCATCATCCTTTTTGTTTCCCAAATAAAATCTTAAATGTAAAGTCAATGAGAAAGGGGAGCCTCCAGTCTTTTAAACCTCCCTTGATTTCACATATTCTGCAGCTTATTGCCCTGTTTCTTCGCACCCCCACACTTCACAGGCAGATGTCAAAAAGAGAAGTCTCACCACTCCTCCTCCTGCTCACACCTCCATTCCACCTAAAGCGTCGGCCTTTGCTAATGCGACCCTCACATCTCTGGGTCTAATGGGAGCATGTAGTCTTCACTCTCTTGGCCTCTCAGGGCACAGAGAGTCACTCCCTCATTCCTTAAACTCGCTCCTCTCCAGCTTCCGTGACACTACCTTCTGGCTTTTTCTGCCCTTTGTCCTACTTCTTTGGCTGATGCTTCTCAATCGTCCTGAGTACTCCATCCTCTACTGTTCACTATGCGCATTAAATGAATCCCTTTTCTTTCTGTGCACTAGCTCATTGAAACATACCACTTGCTCTGAGCTGCATAACTCTGAACCCAGTTGTGTTCTTGGCTTCTCCACCAAGATCACTCAAAAGCTCCCCAAAATCAGAATGTCCAAAACCTCATGCAATACTGTCCCCACCCCTACTCCCAGCTGTGGAGGACATCACCAATTAACGGTTCCTCAGCCAGAAGCCCAGGTCACCCTTGCCATTTCCTTTCCCTCTTGTGCCCCCATGTCTGACCCAGCACCAAGGGCTGTTGACTAGCCTCCTCCATCTACCTGGAGCTGTCCACTTCTGCCCACTCCACAGCCATGCCACCCTCATCTCTCAGCTGAACTATGCAATCACCTCCCAACTGGTCCACCCACATCCCATCCAGCCCACTCTATTATGGTCTCCTCAAAACGCAGAACAGGTCACAACCCTCCCTGCTTAAAATACCTCAACGTTGCCCATCACCCATGTGAGAAAGAGCCACAGCCACAGCAGGCCATCGAGCCCCAGGGCTGTGCTCTCCTTCCAGCCCTGCCTCACAAGATTTCATCCCACAGTCTGGACACCCCTGCCCTGCAGGCCTCCCTGCAGTCTCGGGAATGGGAGGTGTGTTCTCACCTCAGGACCTTTGCACATGCTATTCCCTCCTCCAGGAGCTCTGCTCTTCTCTGCCCTCTTCCCCCAGTTAATTCCAACTCATCCTTCAGATCCTGTACAAATGTTGCTTCTTCAGAGAATGCTTCCCTGAGACCCGGCCCCTCAGTTCAAAGCACTGCACACCCTTCTTTTGTAGCAGGAGTCACAGTTTCTAGTCATACATGTGGACGATTAGTGACTCCTTGAGAGATGGCAGGCCCCCTGACAACAAGCATCATTCCTGCTTGTGTTCACCTGGTATGGTGTCTGGTGTGTATGACTCTTAATTAACATCTGCTGAAGGAAGATGGGAAACGGTGGGGACTCCTTCAGAGCCCAGACTGTGGTCCTCGTGTGCCTTCATAGGTTCTTAGTGTTCCATAAATCACACTTTCGAAACTGTCCTTCACGGGTGGGGAGGATAAGGCTTACAGGGCAGGGATCCCCAGGGTCTCACAGCTGGTGATGGGGAAAAGCAGGGGACGTCCCAGGAACCCTGGCTCCTCATCCAGGATCTGTCCCCTGCCCTGTGCAGGCCTCCTGAGCCCAAACTTCCATGCCCATCCTTAGAACTCTCATGTTCCATGCACTGCAGGAAGGACTTTCACGTATGTCTCCAAACCACCCTACGGGCTTCCGACCATAAGGCCCACATTACAGATGAGGAAGCTGAGGCTCAGAGAGACTGAGTGCTAGCCACAGTCATGCAGCTGCCTCCCGAGTGGAAGTGCTCAGGTTCAAACCCTGACCACTGGGATTCAAGTCCAAGCCTAGATCCTTCTGTTTTCCCATCCAGCAGATCCATGGGCTCCCCTTTGGAGGAGGGATCGGGACAGTGCTTGCCTCAGAGGTCGAGCCCCACCCTCCTGGCTCAGGGACTTGGCAAACTCTGCCCATGGCAGTGGGCTCCAGCCCACAGACCACGCTTCCAAAGGGACTCCTCTGTGAAGAAGTGGGAGAGGTGGGCACGGTTGGGGCCAGCTTACAGACGAGCTGCCTGGAACTGGAGAGCCTAACACTTGGAAGAATTCACAATCAACTGTGGCCTATTTAATTAAAATTGCTTATTAAAATGAATCCAAGCAAAAGCAGCTCTTCGAAATCAACACAAGAAACAGCAATCGGGCTACACAGGGCAGTGGAAGAGGAGTCCAGCTTCCCAGACTGAGTACCATCGGGGCGTGGTCTCATTGCCCACAGTGTTTCCTTCCCTTCCTGACCTCACCAGGGCTCTCTGTGGCACAGTGCACTCCTGGCAACTTTGGGCTTGGCCACATGACTGACCTTGGCCAACAGAATGTGAGTGGAAGGTGCAGTGGAAATGAAAAGATGAGGCAGTGAGAGGAGATGCAAGCTTCGGCCAGAGCACCCTGCACTCTGCCACTCACCAGAATAGAGTGGCTGGGGAGCCACTGGGTCCAGAATGGTAGACCCATTGTGCCTGAGTCCAACCCACAGCTGAGCACTCAAGCCCCACGCCCACTCCTGCACAACCTCAAATGAGAAAAATAAGTGTTGCTTGAGATTTGGGGGCTGTTTGTTATGCAGCGTTATCACAGTATTACTGCAGCAATACTGACTAATACAACCACTTCCCAGCTGTGTCTCCTTGGACAAGTTGCTTCACCTCTCTGAGCCTCTATTCTCCCATCTGTCACAATAATACCTATGTCACTGGTTCTGAAACTATAGCCATCTTCACACCATGCTGAAGGATTTTATTTGCTTTATCTTCCTATAATCCACATCTTCTTTACTTAATGCTTTTCTTTAAACAAATTTTGTTTCTAAAAATCTAAATGTGACTTCAGTCTCATGCTAAGCAATTACACCAATGAGATGCTATTTTATTTATTTATTTATAACGTGGAGTCTTGCCCTGTCACCCAGTGCAATAGCATGATCTCAGCTCACTGCAACATCCACCTCCCGGGTTCAAATGATTCCTCTGCCTCAGCCTCCCGAGTAGCTGAGATTATAGGTGTCCACCACCACACCCAGCTAATTTTTATATTTTCAGTAGAGACCGGGTTTCACCATGTTGGCCAGGCTGGTCTCGAACCCCTGACCTCAGGGGATCTGGCCGCCTCAGCCTCCCAAAGTGCTGTGATTACAGGTGTGAGCCACTGTGCCCAGCTGAGATGCTATTTTCTTTCAATACTTTTATTTCAATATTTAAAAAATAATTGTTTAAAATTGGTGCCTATAAGACCGTATTGTTTATTAAACCATCTTGTGTATTCCCAGTGGCACACATGGTATGCTCTGTAAAACAGTGACCCATGTCATAGGGCTGTGGTGAGAATGAAATATAATGGCACCCTGGGCAGAGAGCCTGGTGAACACTGAGCACTTGTGGTGATGCTGGTGATGAGGAAGAGACCTCACAGCCTATGTCCCTAAGGCAGGGGACAGTGTCACTCACTGATCATTGTGGTCCCGCCCACCAGGGCTGCCCTGGTCCCTTGGAAGAAGTCATCAGCCGCCGTCATCCCCTGGGAGGGCTTCTGCAGGTACGTGTTGACATCGATGCCTCCAGGAATAACCATCCGCCCGTTGGCTTCAATGGTCTTCACTCCACCAGGAACGATTAAGTTCTCTCCTATTTGTCTGGAGGCAAACAAGAGAGACAGCTTTGGTTCTTACAGGAAAAGTGGAATGGGCAGTCAGCCCACAGCTTCAGTTCCATTAAATAAACATTTCTGAACCTGGTCCTTCTCAAGGCCCTGGGTAGACAGAGATAACTCATGCAGGGCCCATGCCCTCAAGGGGCTCATAGTCTAATAGGAGGAAAGCCAGGTGGGCAGACTCTTAGAGCCCAGTGCAGCAGAGAGGGCCAGGGAGCATGGGGAGGGGCCCTTTCATCCAGCCTCGTTATTGAGGAAGGCTTCCAGGTGGAGGGGATGGCAAAGCTGAATCCACAGAAATGAGACCAGCATTCTGAACGTGCTGACCGTCATGTCTATTCCCTGACGCAACAGGCACCTGAAAACTTCCTCTAGGAGAGTAAATTCCAAATGGGGAAGGGGGGAAAAGAGCATACAAAATGAGAAACCAAGCTCCCGGGGATCTCCGTGGGTGACTTATTGATGACAGGGGCTTCCAGGTTTTATTTGCTTGCACCAGAGTCAGGAGACCCATCAAGGCACTGGGGGAAAAGGCTCAGCCAGCATCAGGAAAGGGACCCAGCAGCACCCAAGGTCAAGGTCTGGCTCGGACCATAAGATCTGACGGCAAGTGATTTTTATATATAAAAAAAAATCCAGTTGTCGTGAACTCTTGAGATTGGGCAGCATATTCATTTTCTAAGTCACATAAAACATCAGTAATAAAGACACAGGAAGATGCTGCAACAGTGACCAAAAGGGGCAGTTGTGGGCAGAATCCACAGCCAGGCAGCCAAGACAGCAGCCTCTGCCCTCCTGGGCTCCTGGGAGAAGCTGGGCCGGCAGGCAGGGGCCACACGCTGTCCTCTTACCCCAGGAAATAAGCCTACGACTGCACGGTGCCAGGGACAAGATGAACACCAGAAACGTCACCACACACTTCCACCTCCACCGGAGTCACCACCACCGCTGCTTATAATAACCAGTCCCTGCTCCCAGAATGTCCACCACTGCTGCTTATAAAAACCAGTCCCTGACCCCAGAATGTCCACAACTGCTGCTTATAAGAACCAGTACATGCCCCCAGAATGTCCACCACTCCTGCTTATAAAAACCAGTCCCTGTCCCCAGAATGTCCACCACTGCTGCTTATAAAAACCAGTCCCTTACCCCAGAATGTCCACCACTGCTGCTTATAATAACCAGTCCCTTACCCCAGAATGTCCACCACTGCTGCTTATAAAAACCAGTCCCTTACCCCAGAATGTCCACTGCCACTGCTTATAATAACCAGTCCCTTACCCCCAGAATGTCCACCACTGCTGCTTATAATAACCAGTCCCTGTCCCCAGAATGTCCACTGCCACTGCTTATAATAACCAGTCCCTTACCCCAGAATGTCCACCACTGCTGCTTATAATAACCAGTCCCTTACCCCAGAATGTCCACCACTGCTGCTTATAATAACCAGTCCCTGTCCCCAGAATGTCCACCACTGCTTCTTATAAAAACCAGTCCCTTACCCCAGAATGTCCACTGCCACTGCTTATAACCAGTCCCTTACCCCAGAATGTCCACCACTGCTGCTTATAATAACCAGTCCCTTACCCCAGAATGTCCACCACTGCTGCTTATAATAACCAGTCCCTTACCCCAGAATGTCCACTGCCACTGCTTATAATAACCAGTCCCTTACCCCAGAATGTCCACTGCCACTGCTTATAATAACCAGTCCCTTACCCCCAGAATGTCCAGCACTGCTGCTTATAAAAACCAGTCCCTTAACCCAGAATGTCCACCACTGCTGCTTATAATAACCAGTCCCTTACCCCGAGAACGTCCAGCTTGACTTAGGGAAATCCTATCTTCCCCAGTCCTTCTGCCATCTCTCCAAACATGTCGACTTGCCAAGAGCTGAAGGGAAAGGGGTCAAGAAGACACCTGACCCTTAACTTAAAAGGAACAACTGGAGAACACCATCATTTTTCCATTTTGTTTGTTTTTTGTTTTTTTGAGATGGAGTCTTGCCCTGTCGCTCAGGCTCGAGTGCAATGGTGCGATCTCGGCTCACTGCAACCTCCACCTCCTGAGCTCAAGCAATTCTCCTGCCTCAGCCTCTCAAGTAGCTGAGACTATGACCACGTGCCACCACACCCGGCTAATTTTTGTATTTTTAGTAGAGATGGGGTTTCACCATGTTGACCAGGATGGTCTCAATCTCCTGACCTCATGATCCACCCACTTCAGCCTCCCAATGTGCTGGGATTACAGGTGTGAGCCACCATGCCCGGCCTGGAGAATAGCATCTTCTAAGCGCGTCACCACTTCTCTCATTGAATGCTCACAACCAGCTCTGAGACAGGACAGGGTAGCAATCCAAATGCCAACCCAGGCAAAGGCCTGGGCACGGTCCAGTCAAAGGGGAACTGGCTGTAGACACGCATGTAGTGCGTCTACACATGGGCACGGATCTGCACATGAGTGTCAGCGGAATCACAGCTCAGTCTGATTCAAGCCTGTGGCCGAGTCACCAAGCTGTGGGGACCAACAAGCATTCTAATTAGAGGTTCTTTTATTTATTTTTGATCCAGGGTCTCGGTCAGCTAGGCTGGAGGACAGTGGTGCAGCCTCCACTTGCTGAGCTCAAGCAATCCTCCCGCCTCACCCTCCCGAGTAGCTGGGACTACAGGTGTGCACCATCATGCCCAGGTAATGTTTTTCAAATTTTTTGTAGAGAGAGGATTTCCCTATGTTGCCCAGGCTGATCTCAAACTCCTGAGATCAAGGGGTCCTCCCGCCTTGGCTTCCCAAAGTGTGCAAGCCAACATGTCTGGCCTTTTTTTTTTTAACCTTTTTTTTTTTTTTAGAGAAACTGCACATTTCCTGAGCAGCCTGGTTGTCCAGAGTCCTAAGATGCTTGATGTTGGAGAGTGAGTGCCGTCTCTGCAGCCAGAGGCCCTTTCTTATCAGGCACAATCACAGCCTCTTAATAATCTCTCTCCGGTCTCCCGCCAGCAGCCCTGTGAGGTAGGAGGTAGAGGACAACGGAACTCAGAGAGGTGTAGTGACTCATTCAAGGTCGCACAGCAAGTCAGTGATGGGCCTGGATTTAAGCCCAGGTCTCCCTAGGCCTAATATCAGAGCTCTCACCAGCAGGCTTTATTGCTGCCCTGCTTCCCTCATATAGGAGCCAGATTCTCTGTGAACTGGGATTAAACTAAACAGGATCCCCAGTGAGTTAGAGGGACTGACTCACTGAATGGCGCTCAATAGCAATGTGCTTGAAAGTGAAAGAGAGAGGAAGCTCAGCTCAGTGAATGAGACAGACACCCCTCGCCCAATACCACCACCCCATGGTGCAGAAGAAACTCTCAACCACTGGCACTTGATTCACCAAGGCTGAGTGATTTGGGTGGAAACGTCGATGAATCATAATTCAATGAATCACAACAGCTGAACGGCTTTTAAGAAAACCTGGCAAATGACTGCAAAATTAAAGGATTCTTGGGGTTTAATTAAAGTGAGGGAAAATAATTGTGCCTCTGGATGCTGGGTGGTCCCTGGGGTGAGCACAGGTGGTCCCCAGCTCTTTCACACCTACCCTTCTCAGCCTGCAGGACACACGTTCAGAAGGACCACCCAAGGGCCCTGGAAGGCCTCCGTCACGGTCACTCGCTCAGCTTTACAAGGCCGGAGGAGGACTGCCAACACTCAGAGAGCTTCTCAGCATCGGGTTCAAGTAAAAGGGGTTTGCCACCAAGAGGGGCTGCAGATAACGAACTTAGGGAAACTGCATACTTCCTCAACAGCCTGGTTAGCCAGAGTCCTAGGACTCTTGATGTTCATACATACAAAGGCAGGCACTTAACAAATGCAGCTCAACCCATGGCCACCTGCTCCATCCGTATACTCCCTGGGATTGCAGAGCTCTACAAGGGGGCTTGGCCTGGGAAGGACGGGACTGGATGTGGTCAGATCAAACTTCTAGCAGCAGGTGGTGTATGGGGTTGGGGAGCCCACAAGATCATTCTCAGGGTCATTTTACCTTTCGGGGTTCCGAAGCCCAGAACCCCCTACACAAAGGGGCAATTCCCTCGGAGTTGCTTTCTCTATATCTAAGCCATGGCTGAGTCAAGAAAGCCTCATTTTTTGACACATCTGCCACCCTTCCCCACCCCTAGTCTGCCTTCATGACTGTTCGGGATTCAGGCGCCCTGCGGCTGACATGTGCGGCCTCAGCACCTGATGGCCAACATTTGTTTGTTTGCACTTTCCCTGAATCAGAGCTCCAGGACCTATTCCGCAGGCATGATGTCCCCAGGTGGGGGCCACATGGCAAGACCCTGGTCGAGGAGCGATGTAGCGTGACAAGGGCTGTGACAGGCAGCAGCTCAGGACTGTGGGGACAGAGGGATGCACCCCAAACCATTTTGGGGTCAAGGAAGGCTTCCTGGAGGAGGAGTCGCATGAGCTGGGCCGACAAGGACAAACAAGAGATGAGGGGAAGGCAGAGGGCAGGGAGAAAAGGCGTTCCAGGCACGGGGCTGATAGGCACAAGGCTCTGACTTGAGATCAGCCGGGCAAGTCCTTTGAGTCCCACGTTTTCGTTATGGCTGGAAGAGTAAGCAAGAGGAGGGAGGCCCGAGCTGGACTTGAATGGTCAAAGTTTGGGACTAGAACTGGGAAGTGGGCTGGGGGGACGCAGGGAGGGCTCAACTGTTCCGGTTACCATTCTTCACCGGGTGATTCGCATATGTGGCCTCTTTCAATGCCCCCAGTAATCCACAGCCCCTCTCCCCACCTCCTCCTCCATCATCGTCACCCAAGCCCACATGGGCCCCAGGATGGCCCTGTTAACAGAATCAATCCCTTTCTGCCTTCCCCTAGCTCCAATTCCCCTCTGCCTTTCCTTCTTGTGCCAACCACTCATGCTGGATCCTAAAAGTGTCCTTCTCTTCTCTTCCAGATTTTAAGGGAAGAGGCTGAGCACCCAGCACTCCTCACCCACCAGTAAAATGTGAAGGCCAGCTGGGTGCAGTGACTCATGCCTATAATCCTAGCACTTTGGGAGGCTGAGGAAGGCAGATCACAAAGTCAGGAGATTGAGACCATCCTGGCCAACATGGTGAAACCCTGTTTCTACTAAAATACAAAAAATTAGCTGGGTGTGGTGGCACACGCCTGTAGTCCCAGCTACTCGGGAGGCTGAGGCAGGGGAGTCCATTGAACCCAGAAGGCGAAGGCTGCAGTGAGCCAAGATCGTGCCACTGCACTCCACCATGGGCGACAGAGCGAGTCACTCTGTCTCAAAAAAAAAAAAAAAAAAAAGTGAAAGCCACCTACAGACCCCTGCCTGGCATGGACTAAATTGTGTCTCCCAAATTCATGTTGAAGCTCCAGCCCACTCCCATGGGACTGCCTTTGGAGACAGGGCGTTTAAGGAGGTGATTAAGGTTGAATAAGGTCAGAAGAGTGGGGCCCGAATCCAACAGGACTGGTGTCCTTAGAAGAGGCCCCAAGAGTGAGCACACACACGGAAAGGGCCTCATGAGGACATCCCGAAGGTGGTGTCTGCAAGCCAAGGACGGAGGCCTCAGGAAGAACCAAGCCTGACTGCAGCTTGATGCAGGACTTCCAGCCTCCAAAACTGTGAGCAATCCACTTCTGCTATTTAGAGCATCCAGCCTGTGGCAACAGGCGAAGACACCCTGGTTTTGGTAAGCAGGGCTGAAGCGGGAGCCAACGGAAGAAAGTAAAGGAAACTCCAGGCCCAATGAGCGACTTTTCTTTAAGTGCCAAGACTGTGCTTGGAAGCCACACATTCCTCCATTCTCCCCTGCTCCTCTCAACCCCATTCCAGAAATTGTGGGCAGGTGGAGAAAAGAGCAGTGAATTCAGTTGTCTTAGGGTAGAATCAGGCCTTGACCCTAACTCACCCCGAAATATGGGGCCAGGAACCCAGACTCATTGGCCCACCGCCTCCAAATGCACAAAACAGGAAACACATTTGCATTTTGCAGCCTTTGTGTGAGCACTGTGTGAGAGGAGCTGCCTCAGCTGCGTGGCAGGGAGCCCAGCCCAGGGGGCACTGGAAAAACACCAGCCCCTTCTCCACCTGCAGTGTGCACCTCCCCTAACCTCCATGAGGCCTCTATCCCTGAAACACAGGTACACGGCCGCATCACTCTAGAGCAGAACGCCAGGCTTCCATTCCACCTAAGGCCAGGCAGCCTGGTGACACAGGTTTCTTAAAAGGTCTGTTTTGATCAACCCACTTGATAAGTCCATCCTCCAGGTAGACGTCAGCGTAAAGGGATTGGTCATCGTTGATGATCCGTCCACCTTTGATGAGGAGTCGGTCGCTCTGCAAAGCAAAGCAAAGTATTAAGGATCCTTGGAGAAAAGCCAGGAGAAATTTTTTTGTTTTTAATTTTTAATATAAAGATTATCAAATATTTTCAAAAGTAAAGGCATTTAAGCTCCCCTACCCCAGATCCATCCCCAGCCTGAGTACTTCTCTATGCAATACCTTCCCTTCTCTTTCACCCTTCTCCCCTCAGTGTTTGGTTTCGGCTGAGGGGTTTTAAAACAAAACCCGGGCACTGCAGCTTTCCACTGACAAATACTTCACTACTTCTCTCTCACTGTTAAGCCATGTCCCGTTTGCCCTGAGAAATGGGTGCGGGCAGCAAGCTGCACCTTTTTTCCTAAACAGGAAAGGGGTAAGGACTTCTTAAAGAAACAAAACCAGAATCCATTATCCCAACGAACCCAATTAACTTAATATCTTCCTTATCAGTCAATAATCAGGCCCTGTTCAATGTGACTTGATTGTCTCATGGACGTCTCTCTGCAGTTGGAAGGTCTGAATTAGGAGCCGCACCAGGTCCCTCAGCACACACGCCTCATCACCTCGGCAGCCTCTGTCAGCAACGGCACCGGCCCCGCCTCCCTTTTGAATGTCATTCATTTGCTGAAGAAACTGGGTCATTTGTAGAACAGGGAGTTATCAAGGTATTATAAAATATGATAATGATCAACTTAGAGACATTTTAAAAGATAGTAAAAAGACTAAAAAAAAAAACCTACTTTCCCAGTACAACTCCCAGCTGACACTCTGACGTCTCCCCGCTCTATTCTGTTTTTCATGGTTGTAATCACACTGCACACACCCGCTCACTCATCCATGCCCCGATCAGCTACCGACTGATGCTCTCGGCTCCAGAGGGAACCAGGCACAGAGATGGGATCTGCTCTCAGGGGGCTGGCAGATGGAGAGACAGATGTTTATCAAGTCATGGGGTATGTGGGGTTGAGGAGGAGAGTGGGGACCTGCCATGGAGGCCAAGTAAAGGGGCTGCCAGCCTTATCAAGGAGTGGGTGGGCAGAGAAAGCACAGACCCAGAAAATAAGTATAAAAAACAGTGTATTGATACTTCCTTTATCTACACTCTGTATGAATACAGACAGATAAATATGTGTCGTTAGAGGAAGGTGGATACACACACACACACACAAGATTGTGTATCTATGTAGGAAGGTGGATACACACACACACACACACAGGATTGTATGACTATGTCTATGTAAATAGTCATGTATTCAAGGGATGTTCTCCAAAGGACGTTTTCAATCGCCCATCTGATTCTAAGGGCAGAGACCTAGGCTTTCAACCCACTTCTATTTGTCAATACCATTCCAGAATGGAATGGAGCCATCAACTTGCTTATGCATAAACATAAACAAAGCTTCACCATATGGAGTGTTCTGGGCAGAGGGAGGGATGCGCAAGTCAGAGACCAGAACATTACGGGAACTGAAAAGCACACAGTTCTGTCCTTCTGCATTTTATCATGAGCACATCCCAATCTGCTGCACATTAATCATGACTACATTTTTTAAGTGAGCATAAAATACTTGACCTTAGGAATACATATTAAATTGTTTAATAATTCCCCCATTGTTGGTTACTGAAGTTATTTTCCTTTTTTTTTACAGTGATATGTATTGTTGCAGTGAACATTTTTGTGCATAAGACTCCTTCCTTAGTTTGAATTTGTTATGCAAGGTTCTCAGAAGCTTAACTGGGTCAAACAACATAAACCTTATTTACAGCCCTTGATAAAGATGACCACACTGCTTTCCAAAAAGAGTGCCCCATTCTTTGCAAGAAAACACTAAGCATTCTTGTTTATTATTAATATTTGTTAATTTGTGTTTCTTTTCTTTTTTTCTTTTTTTGTGACAGAGTCTTACTGTCACCCAGGCTGAAGTGGCATGATCAAAGCTCACAGCACCCTCAAATTCCTGAGCTTAAGTGATCCTACAGCCTCAGACTCCCGAATGGCTGAGACTATAGGTATGTGCAACCACACCTGGCTAATTAAAATAAAAATTTTTTTGAGATGAGGTCTCACTCTGTTGCCCAGACTGGTCTTGAGCTCCTGGCCACAAGCAATCATCCCTCCTCGGTCTCCCAAAGCACTGTGATTAGAGGGGTGAGCTACCTTGCCTGGGCAATTTGCATTTCTTGAAGACTTGTAATTTTTTTCCATGTGTTTATTTACCACTTGTATTCCCTTGAGGCTGGAGACATGGTGATGAGTAAGTCACAGTGTCTGCCCTGAAGCCCATCCCTTGGGTTGGGGAGAAAGAAGTAAACAGACAGGCTGGGCCTGGTGGCTCATGCCTGTAATCCCAACATTTTGGGAGGCTGAGGGGGGCGGATCACAAGGTCAGAAGATGGAGACCGTCCTGACCAACATGGTGAAACCCCATCTCTACCAAAAATACAAAATTAGCCGGGTGTGGTGGTGCATGCCTGTAGTCCCAGCTATTCAGGGAGCTGAGGCGAGCGAATCGCTTGAACCCGGGAGGCGGAGGTTGCAGTGAGCCGAGATCGCACCACTGCACTCCAGCCTGGTGACAGAGCAAGACTCCATCTCAAAAAGAAAATAAAAATAAAAGTAAAAAAAAGGAAACAGACAAGAACAACCCACAGTAGGTGGTGCTGTGACAGCAGAGCCTCACTCAAGAACTTGGAGGCAGGCGGCGCATCTGGGAGGTGGTTGGTTTTGGGAACTGGAGGGAGGGCATCCTATTCAATAAATAAATCCAGTAAAGAGTGCATACTGGGCCGGGCGCGGTGGCTCACGCCTGTAATCCCAGCACTTTGGAAGGCCGAGGCAGGCGGATCATGAGGTCAAGAGATCAAGACCATCCTGGCCAACATGGTGAAACCCCGTCTCTACTAAAAATACAAAAATTAGCTGGGCGTGGTGGCACATGCCTGTAGTCCCAGCTACTCAGGAGGCTGAGGCAGGAGAATTGCTTGAACTCAGGAGGTGGAGGTTGCAGTGAGCCGAGATCGCGCCACTGCACTCCAGCCTGGTGCCTGGCAACAGAGGGAGACTTTGTCTCAAAAAAAAAAAAAAGTGCATGTTGATCTGGCTAGCACTGTGGGCGACTAGGGCTTGATCTTGCCAAGGCCATCTGAGGAAGTGCACAGAAGGCACCTCATTGGTCCCCTGGACCAGAACCCATGGTCTTATGGCACCAGCCATAATGCCCTGCAAGCCCAGAGAAGAAGTGTTTAACCCAAACTAAGGAATCAGAAACACATCTTGCTGCCGGCTGCTCAAAGCCTCTTGCATCAGAATCATAGTTCCCTCAGAGTGAAAGCCAAGGTCAGCGAGACCTGAGTTAATCTGGAGTCCCAGGATCCTGGCAGTCTTCCTGCTCTTACTTTCTTTGGGTCCTGCTTGATGCTATTTATCTGAGTGCCCTCCCCTTGACTTGCCCTGTTTGGAACAACCCACAGCACCACCTCGCCAGCTGAGCCTACATCACTTACCCATTCTATGTATTCACAGTAGTCACAGCACATCTGGCAGACTACATATTTCTAGGTCTATCTAAAATGTGACTTGCCACACTGGAATCACAGCTCCGGTGCGTTACCCCATTGGCTGTATGGGACACAACTCCCCAGGGGACGCATGACATGGGCGCTGGTGGGGACGGCACTGCCTGGAGTTTGCACAGCACTTGCCTTTACTTGACCCTGAGCTCCATGGAGGCAACGGACTTGACCCATTTTCTTCACTGCTGTCTCTCCAACACCTTGGGCTCAGCCTGGCTGGCTGACTGGGTGACTGAACTGATTCTTTTTTTTTTGAGACAGAGTTTTGCTCTTGTTTCCCAGGCTGGAGTGCAATGGCACAATCCTGGCTCACTGCAACCTCCATCTCCCGGGTTCAAGCAATTCTCCTGCCTCAGCCTCCCGAGTAGCTGGGATTACATGCATGCACCAGCATGTCTGGCTAATTTTCTAGTTTTAGTAGAGACGGGGTTTCTCCACGTTGGTCAGGCTGGTCTTGAACTCCTGACCTCAGGAGATTTGCCTGCCTCGGCCTCCCAAAGTGCTGGGATTACAGGCGTGAGTCACCGCACCCAGCCCTGAACTGATTCTTGAAAGCTGAGTGGTGACGATGGAGAGAAAGGCGTCACAGCCGTGAGCCGAGGAAGAGCTGTGTGAAGCGGCAAACCCCGTTCTTCAGCAGGAGGGTCTCTGGAGGAAGATGCTTCAAGGTAAGTTGCTCCTAGGCCCCACACCCTATCTGTATCCCTAAAACAGATGTATGCATTCCCAGAGAGGAAACTCACCAAGCCTCCGGACGGCCCTCTAGGACCAAGGGGAAAAAGAGGCCTGGGCTCTGCATATCCAGGAAGAACCCACAAGCTGGCGTGCAGGTTTCCCCGCCACCACTAGCTGGTGCATGGCTTCCGGAACTCGCTGCTCCCCCACCAACCCCCGGCAGGCACCCATCTGCCTTGTGACATTTAATAGGGGGCTTTTTGGGCTCAGCCTGAAAGGTGGTATTTTAATGCACTGTGTGCCAGCATGATCAGCCCAACCTGCTTTGGTCTTCCTAGAATCAGAGGGTGGAGCTTGTGTTCAAATCCACTCCCTCCCAGCTACCACTAGACACTGCAAGCAGCGGCGCCCAGGGTCCAAGCCCTCAGTGTGTGCCGCTCAGGTGCTGGTCTGCTTCTGAAAAAATAAGCCCACAGGAAGGCAAGTGCTGATTCAACCTCTTCATGTTCTTCTTAAAATTAGTAGTTCCTTTGCCTCTTCACAAGCATTTTCAAAGCCACGTGCTACAGAACTGAAGCTCAGAGGGATTTTAGTAGGTACTGGCCCAGACAGTGGTTCCCTGGTGCTGTGAGTTTAGAGATCCCTGGTAAAACAGAAGCAAGGATGTCTTCATGACAGAACTTTGCAGATCCTTGCTTCTGCTGATAGGTGATATGAATATTCAAGAGAAGAACTGAGTTGATATCTTTTCCAAACTCAGGTTCCTTTGTGGTGTGGAAAATCTGAAGAGCTATTTTTTTCCACAGAAGACACCGTAGGAAACGGGCTTGGAAGGAGTTATGTGCATTGTGGCCATTTGCACTGAATGGTCCATGTGAAATGCTAGGTCTGATCCACCTCGCATGGAAATGAGGTCCAGAGCCAGGTGTGACCTCCACGTTCACACAACTAGTGAGGGTTCAGGCTAGAGCCAAGGGTTCCTAATGACCTGCCCAGCATTCTGGCCACCAAACCATGCTTCTGTCCCAAGTTTAAACATTCTCAAAGTCTAGAATCCAGGACACCTCATAAGAAGATGGAACTTGGAGGAAATACGAGTGCACAGAGCTGTATGTCAAAAACAGTAAATGTTACGTATGTTTAAAAAATTAATGACATCAAAGTCACACACTTAGAAAAAAATAATACCAGCGCTTTCTGCTGCCTCTCACAGGATTACTGTGAAGGAGAAACAACAGAAGTGAACAATGGTTTGCTCTGTATACAAATCATTATGTTTAAACTAGGCTGAGCTTGGTGGCTCACACCTGTATTCCCAGCACTTTGGGAGGCTGAGGTGGGCAGATCACGAGGTCAAGAGATTGAGATCATCGTGGCCAACATGGTGAAACCTCGTCTCTACTAAAAACACAAAAATTATCTGGGCATGGTGGCAGGCACCTATAATCCCAGCTACTCGGGAGGCTGAGGCAGGAGAATCGCTTGAACCCAGGAGGTGGAGGTTGCAGTGAGCCGAGATTGCACCACTGCAGTCTAGCCTGGGAGACAGAGTGAGACTCCATCTCCAAATTATATATATATATGTATGTATACATATAGTGTATAAACCTTGAAGAAATAAAGCACCTCATGAAAAACTCAGCCAAAGTCTAACAGCTGAATTGATTAGCCAGGGCATGTCAGAGACGCCAGTTCGTTTGGCGGCGACAGCAGTCCTTGTGTCAATACTGCATAAGAGCAAAATGTCCACACTCAGACAGAGGTGGGTTTGGATTCTGACCCCACTTATTATCCATGTGACTTACCAACCCTCAGTTTCCTCATCTCTAAGATGGGTTGGCTCTGCGTCCTAGGCCTGTATTCGAAGTGCTTACTCAGCCCAGGCCTGGCAGGTGAACAGCTCATTGTTCATTCTCTGCCATTTTCTGTGGCTGGAACTCCACTCTACAAATCATTGTTTAAGGACTGGGTGTATGCAGCTTAAACATAGCTCTTGCCCTCAAGGGGTGCTCAGGCCGGTGAGGGAGGCTGAGTCAACAGCCAGCCTTTGCCACTAGCATGGGAAGTACAGAGGGCCACAGAGCATGAAGGCAGCCACCACACTAACCCTGCTAAGGGAAAAAGCGTTTTCTCTGAGCTTGGAGGATGAGTAGGAATTAGCCACACAGCAAAAGCGAAAGGGATCTTGAGAGAGGGAAGCACACGGTATGTTAGTCCATCCTCCCAATGCCATATAGAAATGCCTGAAACTGGCTAATTTATAGAGAAAAGAAAAGAGGGTTAATTGGCTCAGGGTTCTGTGGGCTGTACAGGAAGCATGATGCTGGCATCTGCTTGGCTTCTGGGGAGGCCTCAGGAAACTTACAATCATGGTAGAAGGCAAAGAGGGGGGAGCATATCACATGGCCAAGAAGGAAGAAGAGAGAGGAGGTGCCACACACGTTTAGATAACCAGATCTCCTGAGAACTCACTCACTATGACCAGAACAGCAGCAAAGGGGGAAACCCACCCCAATGATTCAATCACCTCCCTCCAGACCCCACCTCCAGCACTGGGCACTACAATTCGACATGAGATTTGGGTGGGGACACAGAACCAGACCATATTCCGTGGGAAGAAACACAGACGTCAGAAGCAGCCTTGTGTGCCTGGGGTTCTGTAAGTGGTCTCTTTTGGCTGAAGGGTGACCTCGAAGTGGGGAATCTGGAAAGGAGTGCAGAAGCCAGACCCTGGGGACCCCAGTGCCATGTGTACAAGGGAGTCCGGGCTCTGTGGTGAAGGTCATGGAGGGGTTTTCATCAGGGAAGAACCGGAACATAGAAACGTTTCCAAGCTAAGACATCACATGAGTGCTGGGCAGAAGTAGAAGAAGAGGAGGAATCATCTTTATCTTCTCCTCAAAGCTGGGACTCCTCAGTAAGAATACATGGCAGCCAAGTTTGCAACAGGTATCAAAGGCCTTAACACTGTTCATGTCCTTTGGCCCAGAATAGTGCTGGGAATTTGTCCTCCAGAAAATATCCAAAACAGGATCAAAGAATGACACACAAAGATGTGATCCAGAATTAATTACAATGGTATAACCACGCCAGTAATGAGGTATCATTCAGCTACTAAAATATTTTCCAGGAAGTTTTAACCACAAACAAAAGCGCTAGATAATAAAATGTGAGGAGAAAAAGCAAACTATAAAATTCTGTTAGGAATTCAAAAGGAAGTGGATCTGGAGGAATTGGCTTCCCCTACAGACTTTGGGGTCCCACCCAGACCTAATCACCAGTATAATGCACAGCCCTACCCCAATGCTTATGGCACCTCATGGTCATAGTTCATGTGGTCATCTCCCACTGAGCTGGACACCCCTTCACGACCAGGGGTGTTCTATGTATCTTATCTCTATATCCTTGGGAACCAGCCAGGACACTTACACAGTATTCAGCAGATGTCTGCTAGGCAGGAGGGAAAGAAGGAGGCAACAGACAAGAAGCAAGGGAAGAGGGAGAAAGTAGAAAGAGAAAAGTCTAAAAAGAGAGAGGGAGTGCAAGGGAGAGAAAAAGAAGATCAGATAAAAGAAGGATAAAGAGGGAAGGAAAGATGGAAGGAAGAGCAAAGAAAGGAGAGACGAGAGAAACAAAGGGAGAAACGCATAGATGGACATATAATAAATCTTCCTTTTCTGCTTTTAAAATTCCTGAAAACCTAACCCTACTGGCTGGGAGCAGAGGCCTGCCAAGTGCAAGGCCTGCACACTGCAGACGATGCACGAAGGCATCCTCGTGAAGACGCCACCGAAACCCTACTGGGCTGCAGTCGTGTCTCCACTGCCAAGTGTCTCATGAGTCAGAGGAGCAGCCAGGCAGGAGGAAGGGATTCTGCTCCAAACCTACTGTTATCTCCTCCAGCCCCCACTTGGAGGAGAGAGCTGACATTGGCAGGACGCTTTTGTTCTTTTCACAAACATGAAGCATTAGGTTGAGCTCTGCTTACAAAAGCTAGCCTTTAAAGCTTCAGGCATTTTTATCCATAGAACAAAAAAACAAACAGCAGGGAACGCAGTCAGCCTCAGCTCAGAGGGGAGGTTCTGGATGACAGTGGACTTTTTACATCACTGTCTATTCCTGAGTGAGGCATTAAACCTCCCGGGTTCTATTCTCCCTTCAGCATGGTGGGAATAAATCTGTCATCTCCATCATGAAGGTGGCTGTCAAAAGGCATACAAAATCTATTAAGGTCTGGATTTTAGAAAAAATTAAAAGATGGGATGCTATTGTTATCCAATCAACCTTTATCCAAAAATCACTAGTTTAGCAACCTTGGCTATCTGGAAAATAGCAGAGAACCAAAGCTGTTATTACAGAGGCAGAGAAAAGAAATGGACTATGTCATCAAGGAGGGGACATTGAGCTGAGTTCCAAAATATAAATAGGAATTCACCAAGCTGAAAAAATGGGGAGAGGAGAAGGAAAGTACCTCCGCCAAATAAACAGTAGGTACAGAGACACCATCTTCTGAGGTACCGTGGGTACGTGAGGAACAGGTGTGGATTTGGTGCTGTCCGTGGTCCTGAAATGACACTGGGCACAGAGATAGAGAGTTTTCTACAAACCTTGATGCTGAAGACCCCTCCACCCCCTACCACACCGAACCTTGTAGTTTCTTACTGCTTTTCTTTCTCAGCTTCTAAAAAAGTCTTGTTTCAAAAATTCTTCCTTTAGCCTTGCAGAACCAAAATAATAATGACCTATGTTTCCCAATGGACATAGCCGGCTTCAAGTACTTTTAGGTGTTGGTATATGAAGACCTTACACTACTTCCAATACGTTAATTCTCCCACCCCAGGAAGTTGGGGTGAGGGCAAGCAACTCCCGTGGCCCCTACATGCTCCATTAGAGCAGTCATTCGAATCTGGGGTCCATGAACAGGCAGGTGTCAACACAGGTTCTCAGAGGCCACGCAAATTCAGATGAGGTTGCCTGATTCCTCAGTGGGAAGGGCAGGAAAGCTCAGGGTAACTAAACGACCAGTCTCTTCTGGAAAGATGAAGAAACCCTTTCTTTCCAAAGAGCAAGCAGGGAAATGAGCCTCCTCAAAAAGATCAATGAAGTCCATTTTGTAGAAATGTGCTTAACCAAGCATTGAATGCAGGGAGAACTGCTTCCTTTTAGAACAAAAGAAATATCAAGGTGGGGTTTGAAAGTTTTTAGTCCTTTAAAAACCAATACCCCTGATGTTGAGGCTGACAACTGCAACTCAAAACTTCAAGATGATTGGTAGGCATACCCCCTTGCCACCCTGCCCAAAAAAACTGACAGCATGACACCATGGCCCTGCTGGTCCTCAAAATGCCCTGGAATTACCCACTAAAAATTTCCACTGGGGCTTTTATCAAGATATTCAGTCACCAGATCTAGATTATAAGCCAGGAATTTATATTATTAACAAACATTCCCAGATAATTTCAACACAGATCCTCTGTGGCAAGTCCTTACCAACTGCCCACGTGGGTGCCGTGCAGCTCCCTGCCCCATTGACTGTGGGTGTGCTGCCCATGTGATTTGCTCTGGCTGAGAGTGCACCAGTCCAAGCACAAGCACACAGGGGCAGGTGGGTTCAGCTCTCTTTGATAGTCCACCCCCCACCATGAAAACCACAGAACCCAAGGAATGGCAGCCCCAGAATGAGAGGATATGAGGAGCACACCTGAACCCAACAGAAGACTGAAGACAAATTGAGATGAGCCCTGCTAAACATCTACCACCCACAAACCAATGCCATAAATAAATAGTTGCTGCTGTAAGGCACAGAGTCTAGAGGGTTGTTATGCCACATCATTGCATCAAGTAGAATTAAGACATCATAAAGGTTCTGTGCTGGGAGCCGCAGCGATTGCTGCCTGAGAGGTCTTATAGCTCAAATGCATCAGACTTCCGCGACTTGGTCCCTGCCTTAAATAATCAGAGCCTTCCCCTTCAGCAAGCTCCCCGCTCTGGTCTCCTTGTAACAGCAAGTGCTGCCATCCCGTCCGGCTGCACACTCATATGTATTCACAGAAACTATCCATTTGCCTTTGATTTTGCCTCTGTGGACAGCCTGTCAGCCAGTGGCCCCTTGCCACACTATCCAGGAATGCAACCCAGGAAGTGCCAACCGGTATGAGCCTGAATCTAATTAACACACATTTGTTTCCCCTCTCATGGATAGGAGACAGGGTGGCTTTCCCTTTTTCATGAATGGGAAATACAGGTGGTCCCTATGGACTGCAGCCCCTTTTTAATTTTTCCGAGCTTATGCCTGTTTCCATGATAACTGCAGTTATAAGAGCACATTTTCAGGTCCTGTCATACCAGGAGGCATTCAGGGAGCACTCCCTGTTGGACTGAATATCTGATTTTAAAACAGCATGACTCTGTCACAACCCCCAAGAGTGGGCAGGGCCTGCAAGAGGCATGGGGAAAGATGATGCTAGCTGCATGTGTGATCGGCGACTTGACCCATTTCTCTGTTTTCTGGTCTGTGCTTCTTGCTTTACAAAGAAATCTGAATAGAACTCCTTTGCCTTAAGAAGTGTACATTCCTTGAACTCTTATTAAGGATCAGTTCTGCATTACATGGGTTTTCATTTTTAATTCTTAAATCACCTTAAAAGTGGGAATAAGTATTACAAATGAGGAAACTCAGAAGTAATTTGCTCAAGGTCACACAGCCAAGACATGGTACAGCTAGGATTTGAAACCAATTCCGCCTGGCACCTATACAGAGACCACTCCACTGCCTCCTGGTGCGGAGACTAGTACAATGTTCTCTTCAGTGTACCTAGATAATGTTTCTGAGCCTCAGTTCCCCATCTGTAAAATGGGGACAAGAAGCAATAGACTGCACTTACCTGTTCAGTGTTTATCAAGTACAAACTCCATGCCTTGCACCTCATCTGCCCTCCTGACACTATTATTGTGAATGTGATCAAAAGTCGTTAAGGCAGATTAAAGGGCTCTGAAAACTGCAAAAAGCTTTCTAGGTGAAAGACATTAAATGCAGAGACCTATCACTTAATAAACATTGATAATGCCTCCTGCAAGCCAGGTGCTTTCATATTTATCCTCATTGCATGCTCACTTAACAAAGAGCCGATGTTTGAACACGGGTGTGGAGGCCGGACTGCACTTAATGACATGGATGCAGAGGGCAGACTACCTAGGCTCTTATATGGCCCCACACCTCCAAACTCTGTAACAAGGGTGAGCTTACCTCTCTATGCCTCTGTTTCCCATCAAATGCAGAGAAAATTTTGAAAGCGAAATGAATTAACCCATGGATAGCAGTTTGCAGAGTGCCTGATTTTTTTTTCAATCCTTGCAACGTGGGGTGACAAATCTTATTAAAATGCTCAGTTCCATCTTCAGCTTCTCTCTAATCTGTCCCACCCCAAACCTACCTCTTTTCTAGATCTTGCTGCATCTACTCTGGAACTGCTCTAACACCTACCTGCTGACTTTCACCCCAACACACCTGCCCCAGGTAAGCCCTCACCCTGTCTCCCTGCCACATATCTTGTCCCCTCTGTATGACAGGCAGAGTGACCTTTCTGAAATGCAAATCCACCCATGCCTCACCTCTCCTCAAAAATCCTTCACCAGCTTGTCCTCACCTGTAGGACAAAGCACACCTTCCAGGCTCTTCCTGGCCTGAGCCCTGCCCTCTCTCAGCCACACCCCACCACACCTATCTAAGCACACCACACTCACTCTGCCTCCCTAAACTGCACCTTCACACTCTGTGCCTTCATCTACAGCCTCCCTGCAGCGTGGATCTCCAGCCACATCTGCTCTGCTCGTTGATTTCCAAATCCTCGGTCACATGCCGTGTCTTGAATCCAGGACCACAAGCTCAAATGGAGTTCCCACAACATGAAGCTTGCATCTCTGGTCAGTATTTGTTCATGACACTCATTTTCCAGCTCATTTTAATATATCTTGCTTCCACCACGAGACTGAAATCCTTGGCACCAGAGACAGGAGCTTATTCCCACACAGCTTCTTAGCGGGGTGATCTTTGGCAAGATACTTAATCTCCGTTGGCTTCAGTTTCCTCATCTATAAATGGAACTCATCAAAATACCTACCTCACAAGATTACTTGTGATAATATGTAAAAGCACCCAGTACACTGAACACTGGCCTACGGAGTCTAACATTCTATGCCAAATGCTGTAACATTCTATGCCAAATGCTCATGCAGCTAAGGAAGCAGGAAAGCGCTTCGATTGCTTTTATCAGCTTCTCAGAGGAGCCGATAACCTTAGAAAGCCTTTAAACCAGTTTAAGAGGTGCCCAATAATTAAAGTTGTAATTTGGATTCCTTTTTATTCTGCATGTTCAGAAATAAAATGTAGCCAAAAAAATGAGATGAAAGGAAAGGAAAATGAAAGAAAGTAAAGGAAAACCTAACACTGCAGAAATCGTGCTAGATGAGGAAGAACTGGAGTGGTTTTGGAAAAGAGAAGGTCCTAAGTAATGGAGAAACATCTTCCAGTGCCTCTAGGAATAGCAGGGTGGAAGAAGAAACTTGGGAAGATTCTGAGAACAAAAGTAGGGCACAAGGCACAGTCCCACTCTACATAAAGAAGAGCTTTACAACAACAGAGCTGTACAAGAGTAAAGCAGGCTGCCATGTAAAGTGGTGATCTCCCTGTCACTGGAGGTATGCAAGGAGAGCATACTGGGAATTCCTGCACTGAGGGGAGAATGATGGAGTCAGAGGAGAAGCAATGGACAGACACTTTTTCCTTCCTCCTTAATTGTACAACAGAAAATTTTACATAATTTAAAAGTTTCCATTCAACTTTGAGGTTATAGAAATCAAACATCTGCTGAAATTTTATTAGACCTTAAGCCCTAAGGGTCTATGGATATGATATGATTTAAAAAAAAACACACAGCAACATAATTTGGGGGCAGGTACAAAATTTCCTCAAATAGCCACCTTTTTGCTCTATGCAATTCTGCATCAGATCCAGTGAGTATTCCCATGGAATTGACTAAGTTCCAATACCAGGTCATTATTCAGTCAAGGCCCTGGGGAGAGGAGAAGATGTACACTGTGATGATCCCGCTTCTGTGTAAAAAGTACGTGCTGCAAAAGCTTCCTATTTCATGGAACATGCAGCGAAGCTCAGTACTAAACCAGATCTGCCCTCCCCCCATTCTCAAAGTACCACTTCAGAGACCCCCACATCTTCTCTTCTCTTTCAGCTCCAAAACTCCTCATACCACCACCTTCATCTCCTTCTGCATAGTAACTACCTCCATGTTAAATCCACATATAGGGCCTCGTTAAGGAAGACTAAATGCATTTATGGCTGAAACCCCATTCAGCAAAGAAGTCCACAATCTTAGCATCATTCACTCACTCACACAATGTGGCATCCCCACTGTGAATCCCCAGTACTCCTGAGGGACTGCTGAGGAGAATCAGACCATTTCCCAGGCTTCCAAGTATCCACGGTCAAGTGGAGCAGATGGACATAAGCAATAAGCCAAAGTTACTGAAATGGAAGTGCTCACCTTCCCCAGTCCAGGAGAAGGGATCATCCATAGAGAATGGACACAGCTGATACAAAGACAGAGGGCCAGAGATGGCGTGCTAAGTCCAGGAGAATGCTCTAGATGCCTGGGGCACAGGCCCATGGAAGGAGTGGGGAACTGCAACCTCCTATGTCCGCAGACATTGCTGCCTTCCTTTCAGCTGCTTGCTCTTGTTTTCTAGACCAACTTCTCTATGAACCATCCAAAATCCCACACCACTTCCCAAACTACCGACAGCAATTCAGAGTTGTTTCTTCTCAGAGCAAAGCTATGATTTGGTCATTACAGCTCTCTAGGGCAATGGTTCTCAACCTAACTGTATTCAAGACATGCTTTCAAATCATATAAAATTTTGCAACATTCTTGAAGGATTAAAGACCTAAAACAACACCAAGTAAGTCTGCAACCATCACCATGCCCTCCCACTACAGTGTGACTGTGGCTGTGTCACAGGACTATAATAGCTCTGATTGCACTCGGTTATTCTTCAGCACCATAGCGCTGTCCACTGCCCTGACCATGTTCTTTTACATGCTCTCAGGGCAAAGGCCTCTGGTGTTCCCCTTCCATAGCAAGAGCTGACTTTTACTTAAAGCAAATTAGACTCTATTCAACATCTCTCTGCTTGTGAATACTCAGGGCTCCACCTGAGAGATGCTACAGTAATTTGCGGACTTGACTGTAGCAAACATAAATTTTAAATGCTGATCAAAATTTCGAAGCACACCTGTAAAGAATTTTTTCAGCACACCACTCTGCTCACAGCACATAGGCTGAGAACCACTGGTTGTTGAAATATCTTGGATTTTTCTGTCTTTTATTAATGCCTTTTGTACATGGTCCCCCAATATCTATCTCTGTCCCTTGCCTCTCACCCTCATTCCAATTTATTCCTAACTGTCCACTGAGACACCCCAATTTGGAGCTTGTTCCCAAATCCAATTCAACCGAAGAACCAATGCTGAGACTTTTCTTCCAAACCCAATCCCTGTGCTTCCTGACCACCTCATCATTAGCTTCCACAAGTATGTGTTAATATCCTTTACATGTCAGAACTTTCACATTCAATCCTCACAGCTCCTCCAGAAAGACTGACTTTGTGCTTCTCTCCCACTGATTTAGAGCTTGATTATACAACTTTCTTTGGCAAACATACTATCAGCAGATGTGAAATATATGCTATATTTGAGTAGCAGTTGTTAAAGATATTTCAGGTTACTGCTCAACTCTTACGCTTTTCTTCTCCTTCAGCTTGGGTCTGAAAGTGAAGAGATACACAGAGCAGACTCACTACCCACCAGTAAACAGGGGCAAAGTTCCAGCCAACCCACAGACCTCATGTAAAATGAGCAAAAAATAAGTGTATACTTTTGAGACCTTGGGGCTGTGTGCTATGGGGCAAAGCTCATACACCATCCCACAGTAATAACAGCTAACCCACATTGTATTTACTACGTGCAGGCACTATTTTAAGCATCTTACATATATTAAGTCATTGAATTCTATGGGGAAAAAATCTTAGGAAATATTCTTATCATTCCTATTTCCAAACATAAATTTGTATAGAAAAAAATGGATGCATAGAAAGAATAAGTGACTTGCCCCAGTTACACAGCTAGTAAGTAAAACAGCCAGGATTCAAAGCCAGAGAGTCTGACTTCAGAATCCACATCCTACAAGCTTCTTTCATCATAACACGCTCCTACCTCAAGAACTTCCAGTGCCTTCGTATTAACCACAGAAGATCAGAGTGGCCTAGAACTTGGAAGTGAATTATTGAATCCAACTCTCCCTGTGAAAAGGAATCTGAGGCCCAGGGAGAGAAAGTGACTTGCTCAACATAAAATACCTCATTCATATCTAAGACACGCTTAGAATCCATGTTCTTTCCATCCCCTTGGGTGCATTCTGTCTGATTTCCAAAGCTTTATAGGATCCCCCCCATAGCCCCACCCCTTCACATGTATTTCCAGTCCTGCATCCTCTGATTCAGCTGTGTGTGTGAAATATTCCACCCACCTTGCATTCCACCCCTCCCTTCCCTCCACCAATCAAGTTCCTCCCCACCTGGCTGATGTCATCCTCCAAAGCCCAAGAAGCCACCTCTTGTTGCCTCTGCCAGCGCTGAGTCTTCTCTTCTCTGAATTCCTCTGACACCTGTGCCCTGTTCTGTAGTTTATCTTTTAACCTTTCTTTCTTTCCATTTTTTTTTTCAACACAGAGTCTTGTTCTGTTGCCCAGGCTGGAGTGCAGTGGTGTGATCTTGGGTCACTGCATCCTCTGCCTCCCAGGTTCAAGTGATTCTCCTGCCTCAGCCTCTCGAGTAGCTGAGATCACAGGTGTGCGCCACCATGCCCAGTTAATTTTTGTATTTTTAGTAGAGACAGGGTTTCACCACGTTGGCCATGCTGGTCTCAAACTCCTGACCTCAAGTGATCCGCCCACCTTGGCCTCCAAAAGTGCTGGGGTTACAGGGGCCCTTTAGCCTTTCTTAAGTTGTTTCACATGCATGAAACAACCATTCTGAATCTTCATTTTCTCAAAGACACAGCCTGAGTTTTGAGAATGGAGCTACGACCTGTTAGACATTTGCTACGTGCCATGCACACTCATGTATGTTGTATTGTATGTGCTCCATGTACTCAGTCTCAGCCATGTTCATTAGAAGAAACGGGCATTCAGGGTCAAGGTGGCATAGTTATGTCACTTTCACTTTTATGCCCCCTCTGAGACATTTTTAAGAATTTGATTTAAACAAAATAATGTTTTCTTAAGAATGGTCCACTTCTCCCTCTCTGATCATGACTTTGACATCATGAAGGGTGTTTGCTTCTCTGCCCTGGATGACAGATGCTCAGAGTCAGTGCTGGATGACTAATCATGGCCACTTGAGTGTCCTATCACTGGCACATTCATTCTGTCCTTCCTTGTTCCTCAGTCCTGTGATTCGACTCCCATCTGATTTCACCATATGCATGACAAATCGCCACAGACACCTCAAATCCTTTGTGTAAAAAGGCAGGGAACAAATTGGGTATCTACAGATAGGCTGAATGTCATCTTTGGGAAAAAGCATAACAGGCCTCACATGTTTTGCATACTTGCACATTAGAGGAACCAATTCAGCCTGAACTGATTTGTACTTAAGCTTTCTTCATTGATCATCTTCACTGTTTGATCAAACACACACAAACATGTTCACACACCAACGACATATACTTACCTTTACATACAGACACACACTGGCACTCACACACACACACACACAGTGATTTTCCTAGCACGCAGACCAGCCCATCTATCCTCCTGCTTGAACGTAAGTTCTCCTCCCCCTCCACTGGCCAATGAAAGAACCTTTACAAGCCCCTGAATCTCTCTGAGCCTCAGTTTACTCTTTGGAAAAGGGGGGTGATCTACCTAGACTGCCTTTCTGACAGTACCATGCATGGAACTAAGTGAGAGATAATGGCAGTTGTGCTGAATGCTTGGACCAGAGCTAAAACACACAGGATTGGTACTCACAAAGCTTTATTTTTCATAATACTCTGTGACCATCATGGTGGACATGCTTTATTCCTCTCACAACTGAGCAGGCCTCCCCTTTCGGTGGCTGTATTCAGAGCCAATAGCTTCTGCAGGCCAGGAAGCCATGTGCCTTTGTTTGCTCAGAGCCACACCCAGGATGCTCTACTCACTGCAGTGGTCACAAGAAGCCGCTTCAGCTAAGTTAATCCCCAACTGTGCCATTCATTTAAAAAAAAAAAAAGCCATGCATGAAAAAGAGCTTTATAAATATTTCAAACAGTCCCTGGGGGCAGGAGCTAAGTGTTTCTGCCTTTTTGCTCTTCCATCTTTAAACAGATACTATATTATCTCCGAAAAAGGCTGAGATGGAAAACAGAGAAAGACACCACCATGATCGCCAACATGAGCAGAACGTTTTCCTAAATCAGCCTCCTTGCCTTTGCCCACGCTGCGCCCCTGCCTGCGATACCCCTTCACCTCCTCCACTCTAGTTCTCGCCTCTCCAGTGTCTGAACTCATTGGCAAAGCTATACCCTTATCCCCACTGTGCAGATGAGGCAGTTGAGGCTCAGAGGGGCACAGGATGACCCAGCAACAAGCAGGTGGGGAGCTGGGGATGAAGCTGAAAACTGTGCTTACTACCCCAGCACTTCTATGAACCACACTTCTTTCCAAGCCCCCAGGTCTCTCCACAGGCCACACACCACGGCTGCCAGAAACATCTCAGCCACCTTCATGATTTGATCTAACTGTGCAGAGGTTGCCCTTGGAAGGAGAGGGTCGGCTCTCTCAATGTCATCTTTCCTTCGGTTTCTCCAGCATGCCAACTCCTTTGCCTCTGGGGCGCCACGGGCCCCACGGGCCCCACGAAGAACTATGTCCTCCTCTTGCCCCCTCTGCCTCCCCTAGAATCAGGCTGAGTGTCCCTGCTGGGGTCTCCTTCACCCCTCTGTATGACACTCTTAACACTTCACTATCATTTCAGGCTGAAATGTCAGCCTTGGCTAAGCTCTGGAAGGGCCAGGGCAAACCCATTCATCTCCTTCCCACTCTTCCTGGCACCCAGCACAGTGCTTGGCACAGCAGTCATTTGACAAGTAATGCAAACCCATTAACAGCCAATGGGTTCACATTAACGTGTCAAATGACTGCTATGGAACAGGTTAAGGTGCAGCCATTTAGAAAGCCACAGTGCCCATCTGTTTCACGGCATTTAAGGCAGGGATCTGGTTCCTGTCACAATACAGCAAAGAGTCCTCAGGAAGATGAAAGGTCCATACAAGTCAATCCTCTTTGATTTGTTGAAGGTTTTGATTTGTTTAAAACCACAAACCCTTCTGGCTGATGTGGACCAAATGAACACAAATGGTCCTTATCAAGGTCCTCTTTCCTGGGAACTAAGCATAATTTTCAGCCTCTCTCCTTCCCATGCTCGTCGAAACCACCTTTAAGAGGCTGTTGGAACCACCCATTTGATTTCTCTTTACACACAAGTTGACTGTTTCACATGAAGAACTAAAGCAGTAAATCCTGTCAGCAGATCTGAAGCCCTCATCATGCGCCTAGCAGACACTAAACGCTTTGGCAGGGTCACCTAGGATGTTCAAGAATCCTGTGAAACGGCTCACATTGTACAGCAGAGCATTGAGGTTCAAAGAGGCATCAGACACCCAGCTCCATCGGCTGCAGAAGCCTAGGCATCTCCACTCCAGAGGGTGACAGCCTGCAGGCCCGGGGGACCACTTCAGCTTAGCAGGCTGGGACTGTACAACTTCAGTGGCGGCATCCCACAGACCTGCCTTTGGACCATCCTATTAAGTTTCCACCTTGGAGACCCGGGTCCTGAGAGCAGCAGAGACCTGCTGTGGGCACACAGCCTCCAACCCAGAGCTCCCGGCTCCTGAGTCACTGCATCACCCCTACCCCCATCACCTGCCTCAGTTCCCTTGGGAGGTGGGGTTAGAGGGTCCCAAGGCAGGGACTTGCTCAAATCTCACCTGCCTCCTTCTTCTCACATTGCCCAGGAGGAAGTAACCATATGTCTTCTAGTGATTCCTGGCCAACTACAGTGTTTACGAATAGGCCTCTTACACCTCTGCGTCTCAGAGGGCAGAGCTGAGGGACGAGAAGAGGTGGTGCCCACCCTCTGGTTGGGAGCTTGACAGAGGCCTGCTGGCAAGAGCTAAGGCTGGGCCCAGGAGGGATTTTTTAACTCAAGAATCAGCCCAGAGTTGGGGAGGATGCAGGACAGTGCGGGGGGGCGGGGCCTGGGTTCCCTCCTGACCTTCCTCTAACAGAGGCCCTCAGCCCCCGCTCCAGCCTCAGGGCGCTTTACGTGGGCAATGCCTTCCGCAAAGACTTGCTGCCAGGATTCAAAGAAACAGGCTTGCCATATACAGGACAGACCACTGGTAGGTGAGGGAAGTGTCAGTCCTCCGCCTACCGCAGGCTGCCCTCTGGCAAGTGCCCTGCGACTGTCCAGGAGCCTGAATTTTGCATAAATGAGCAGGCTGGGTCTGCAGTCCTCAAACCTCAGGAGTCATCCCGGAGGATTCCAATATGCCCAGAATCCCGCCTCCCGGCACAGGGAAGCTCCTGAAAACATGGGCGCCTGTGGTCCACATCCCTCAGGAACAGTCGGGCTCCAAGCTGATGCCAGGCAGGAACCGGAACGGAGGCCCAGCTCCTGACCGCTGCGCCCTCAGCTCCCCACCCCAAGACAAAGCGTAAAGACGGGGGTTCCTTTGTTTCCGGCCACACCCAGGGACGCAGCCCCGCCGCTCAGCCTCCACCACCATCCCCACCCTCTCCTGGCCCAGTGTCGGCAGCGTTAACCCTTCCCGGGCGGGACCCGCCAGCATTGCCCCACTAGGTTATTTTTAGCTGCAGGGTGGGGTGGGCCGAGCTTCCATCATGGCGCTGTCCCTAGGTCTGGACTTCCACTCCATCAGTAAGGGCGGGGAGTGGGGAGCGCTGGTTGATCTTTTTCCCTCCTCTGCGGGGGAGGTACCCGGCTTCGGGGTGCACTGGCCGGACGATGCGGGGGCCCAGCGCGGGAGGCTCAGCTGCCCTCCCCACCCCCGCGCGAGGCCTGTGGGGAGGGGGTTCGGACCCCCGCCCCTCCCTCTTTTGTTCAGCTCCCTATCCTCCCTGTCCACGCCATCCTCTGGCACATCCCCTGGGGGGAAGGGGCGGCAAGCCCGCGGGGAGAGGGACTCCAGGCTCCAGCCCCGCCCCGCCGTGCGGGACTCCCCCACCCCCATTGTCCCCGGAGGCTGGGGGAGGGGGCTGAAATGCCGAGACCGGCCCCGCCCCACCCGCGGCGACGCAGGAGGCCTCCGGGGCCGCCCCCGCCGGCCCCCAGCAGATCTGGACCCTGCCGACGCCCACCTCCCAGCCCACAAAGGCCGGCGCGGGGCGGCGGGGGCGGGGGCCGCTTACCGTGATGTGCGGGATGCTCTTCTTGCCCTGGTACGACATGGCCCCCTTGGCGCCCTCGGCCCGGCCGCTGACCTGCGGGGCTGTCTGGCTCGGTCCGGCGCTCGCGGCCCCGCTCCCCGCTGGCGCGCTGACAAAGGCCCGGGAGGGACGGAGAGAGGGACGGAGAGAGGGACGGAGGCTCGGCGCCCGCGGCTGCCCACGCGCGGCTGCCCCGGCTGCTCGGCCCGCCCGCCGCTCCGGCTGCCAGCACCGCCCGGCTCGGCGAGGAGGGCGGGAGGAGGAGGGAGAGGCGAGGGCGGGAGGAGGGGGCTGCAGACAGACAGCTCCTCCCGGCGGCGCGGAGCGGAGCCCGATTCGCCCCTCTCGGCTCGAACCAGGAAGCGCTTCCCTTCCGATCCCCCACTCCGCCCCCGCCCCCCACCCGCGCAGCCCCGCCGACCCCCGCCCCGCGCACACGCCCTCCGCCGGCCTGGGCCTGGCTCCCGCGATCCGGAGAGTCTGGTTTTCAGGCTCCTTTAAAAGAAAAAGACGGCCTCCGGAGGCGCGGTCAGGGCCCGCGGGCGGCGCCACAGGTGTGCGGCCGCGCATCTGGAAGCCTCCCCAGAACATCTGCGGGGTCGTGAGGCGGGGGGGAATGTGGGCCGCGGGCCCGAGGTGCTAGGAACATTCTAGGCCCTCCAGGATCGCGCCCAGTGGCCGCTGCCCTCCTGCCCCTCCTTCCATAGCCGCTGTTTGTCCTTACAGAGTGCCTCTCCCTGAATGCACCAAGCACTTTTTCCATCTCCGACCAGAAGCCTTTATTCACGCCGTACCCTCTCCCTGAATAGTCTACCCCAGACAAAAGGCTGCCCACTCCCCTAGACGCATCTCCAATGCCTTCCCCACCACGAAGTGTCTCCCTGCCACCCGCTCCACCCTAGCATTGAACCAGCCCTCCCTAGGGGCCTCTAAGGAGGAGTCTTCCTGACTGGCAGAGGGAACGGTAGGGACAGGAGGGTGCAGCCTTAATTAATGCTGACCTGTTCTACTCTGACAGCAGCTCCCTTTCCACACAGCAGCCTGGCACTGGCGCCACCAGGTCACCCCACAGAATTGCCTCCAAGACAGCAGGGGCTTGGAGGGCTGGGCCACTGGAACCAAGGTCTCCACAGCCCTGGGGACAAGCTGGGAATCAGGAGGACGACTAGGGTGCTCTTGCCTCCAGGCAGGGTGGACACCAGCCCCAGAGTCCATGATCCAGATGTTGCTCCAGAGGGAGGTGGGCAGGAAGCCAAGTCGCAGCTTGACAAGGTTCATTACAGTAGAGGGGAAAAGATGGACGATGGAGGAAAAGGGGGAGCCCCAGCAAGCCCCCACAGCACTGAACAGGTGCCCCAAGTCACTAGGCAGAACAAAACACCAACCTTATCCACCACTGCTGTTCATTTTCTCCATGCAAAATCCAACCCCACAGGTCCTACGAAGTGACTCATCTTTTCCGCTTTCAAGTTGTCATCCAGAGTGAGGGTGGTCTAGGCTTGGTACAGCCCCCCAGCACACTGGTTGGGGCCTGGGGTCCTGACCCACACCACCCCAGAGGCCAGTCCCCTAATCCAGGGTGGGAGGCCAGAGACACCTGGGCCTTAAAATAGAGGTGAGGTTTTAGCTTCACAGAGAAGCCAGCTCAATATCCCAGGAACACCAGGCATAATTTTCCCATTTTACAGACAGGAAATTGAGGCTTACAGAGGTACAATGATGTACTCCAGGTGCAAAACATATTAGCTGCAGCAGAGCAGCGTGGAGAAGCCAGGTTCCTCTACACTCTGTCTACAACTCATTTCCCTCCACGTATTCATGCATCCGTGGCTCTCAGCCGGGCCTAAAATCCTTGTTAATGACCGGAAATTGCGAGTGAGGACATTGTCCCTCCCCAATTCTTACGTTCCCTTCCTTGGAGTTATTAAGTCCTAGGTTCCACGTACCAGGGCGTTCCCTGGGGTCAATCTGGAGATCTGAGCAGAAAAGCTCCAGAGCAAGGGACAAGACCACGTGCGTATCAGGGGGAGGAGCATCCGCCTGCCACTGGCCAAACAGATCGCTGCTCCCAAGCAGATTTCGCGGGTACAAAGCGCCGCAGCCGCTCAGCCTCTGGCAGCTGCAATCGTTGCGCCTGCGCCGCAGAAAACCTTCCTGCAGCCCAGGGAGAAGCCTTGCGGGCGGGGGAAGGGCCGGGGCACCCGTTGCAAAGCACTGGAGCGGTGAGGCGCGCCCCGGAACCCGAGCCCGCTGTAACTCAAGCTCCACTGCCGTTCTGCTCGCAGAAAGTAAAACCCTCCCTCCGTGGAGATCGCGAGCCCCTGAGCTCAATAGTCGCGAAACGACTGCTTTCGGAGTCGGAGCCCTGGGCGCGCCAGAGGCGCCACCTTTTGTCCGGTCCCTGAGAAGCCACGGAGAAAAGCAGAGGGGGCCACAGGGAGAAGAGGAAGGAGTGGGGGAGAGGAATGGGAGAGAGGTGAAGCGACCAGCGTCCCCAAGCGTTAAAGCGCAGCTGCGGGGTCGGCCCAGGCTGCGCCCCGGGGGCGATGCTGGCGTTGGTGGCATTGACCACAGCTCCAAAAGTACTCGCCTAGGGACAGCTACGGGCCGTGCACAAAGCGCCCTTGCCTCCCTGGTACTCCACCACGCCTTGAGGAAGGTCGAGAGAAGACGGCCACCCCCATCTGATAGATGGAGAAGCTGAGGCTCAAGAGAGCAAAGCGCCTTGGCTGGAAAACCGGGTTCCCTGGTGCTGGTCCGGGTTCTCGGCCTGCGGCCCAGAAGCCTCCCCATAGGGCTCTGGAGTTTGGATTGGATCTCAAGCGAGGTCTGACCACCAGGGAAGGCAGTGGACAGGAGGAGATAAAGAAGGGGTGGGGAAGAGGAGGCTGGACCCTCGCACCATCTCCCTTTCTGACCAGCCCACCACCCTTGCTGTTGGACCTCTCTCTCGGGGAGGCGCCGGCTTCAGGACCACGGAGAGCTCCGGAGCTAGAGAGCCCGCCTGCGAAGGGATGGGGTCTGAGGAGGCCCACCATCGCGTCTACCAGCCCCCTGCTGCTATTCCTCCAGGAAGCCCTCCCAGATATCTGCCCCGATCAAGCTCTGCCTCCCTTCAGGTTAACTTTGGGTCACTCACAGCATTTAAGAAGGGAAGGTTTAATTAAAATGATAATAGTAGTAAAAGTCAACAACAAACATTTTATTGAATGCTCACTACCTACTGGCATTAACTGATTTAATTCTCACAATGAATCCGTCGCTAACCCTAGCCTGGGAACTTCTGGAGGGTGGGGCCAGGTTGCTGAGCCAGGGACCTACCGCCTACCCTGGGCCTGGTACATAGCAGTGCTCAGGCATCCAGTTCTGGGCCAAGCCGAGAGCCCCCCAGCCCTAGGGTACTCCAACTGCCGTTTTTAAGGCACCTGACCCTGGCTCTCATCGGTCTATCCAAAGGCTATGCCATCCATCCACCCTTCTTCCCCCAGTTCCCTGGTGACCCTCAGCTCAAGGGAGAATACCCACAGGGCCCAAGCTATAGCGTTCCCTCTCCCTGATTCCCCGGCCCCATGCTCCGGTCTGGAAGGCTAGAGACCCCGATTCAAAATCCCAGCTCTACCTCCACCTTGCTCTGTGAAGCAGGCACACTGGTGTGTGCTGTGGAGCTCAGGAGTGCCCCTTGAATATGTTGGCGCTTGCGGGTAGGGGCTTACGGCTCCAACTGCCCGACGACCTAAATCCGTCACCAAATCCTACGTCCCAGCAAGCATGAGGGGAGCGCTCGGGATAAAGCTCCTTCCAGTTTGAAGCTGTGTGGCCTCAGGCGACTCGTGGAACCTCTCCCGGGGCCCGGCACACAGTAGGTGCTCTATAATTACTACCGAGTGAGTGGATGGATGAATGGACCAATGCGGAACAGAGCTCCAGTTCTTTTCACAAAACAGAATGAGGAGCCTGGTTTAGATTCATCCCAGAGGTTCCCTGGCGTTTTAAGCGACCATGAGGTGGCTTTAGCCAACTTACTTCCCCTCTCAGAACCTCGCCCTCCCTTTCTGCAGAAGAGGAGCAGGGACTGGACCCAGGAGATCCCTTAGGAGTCTCACGGACCACGCCGGCCAGCCCTGACTGAGACGCACCAGCTCTGGGAACCTCTCTCAGGAAGAGGTGGGGGAGGGGCCGCCCCGTGGCTCTCCCCAGCCTGGCGGCCGCTGCCCCAACACCCAGGACCCGGGCACTGCCCTCGGGCGGCCCACGCCGGGGTCCTCCCGGGCCCCGCCCCCCTCGTCCGGCCTGCGCGCTCCCCGAGGGTACCTGGCCATTGTCCCGGCCGAGGGGCAGGTCGCGGGGCGCGGGGCAGCGGATACGCAGCGCCAGGGGCCGCTCGTCGCGCTCTCCGGGCGAGCTGACCGCGGAGCCCGAGGGCTCGCTCACGTCGCTGGCGGTGTCCTCGCTGCCGCCCGGCCCCGGCAGGCCGACCGCGTCGGGTCGGCCAGCGCTGCGCGGAGTGCGCGCCGAGCCGCGGCGGCCCACGCTGTAGGCGTCGAAGTCGATGGTCTTGTTCTCGTAGGCGCCCTCCACGGCGGCGAACATGCCGCCGTACTTCTGGCGCGGGGTCTGCGCCGCGCTGCCCGGCCGCGCCAGGTACACGGGCAGGTCGTCCTCCGTGTTCCACGCGCGCCGCCGGTCCGCCATACCCGTCCAAGGCCGGCCACCCGCCGCGCTCCCGCCCCCGGCCCTGGCCACCGCCGTGCCCCGCGCTCCGCGCCTCGGTGCGGGCCCGCGGCGGCCCCGGCGCGACTGCGGCCCGGGGAGGGGAGAGGCGGGGCGGGGCGCACGCCGGGGCGGGGCCGGGGCGGGGCCTCCGGGCGGCTGCGGGCTAACTGCGCGGCCGGCTACAAAGGACCGGGAGGCGGGGACCGAGGCTGGGGCGGGGAGGGACGGTGACGCGCCGGAGCCGCAGCGCGGAGGGCGGGCCGCAGCACCGCAGTGCCCTCGCCGCACCCCCACTCCCCGCCCCCAGGCGGAGCGCAGGGCGAGAGGAGAGCGCGGGCCGGGAGCCGTGTGCTTACACCCGCGGGCCCACACACTCCGGAGGCACACGCGGTTTCATACCTGCACGCCAATTACACCAAACACGAGAGATACACAGACATGCTGGCACGCACACGAGAGTCAATTATACACGCTCTCCCGAGATACACAGGGGCTGGTTCATGCACACCATACTCAATGTTGTACACACATACACACACATGCTTGTGTGCATTCGGAGTTCATTACACACACACCAGAAAATCTCATTGTCTCACAACCCCACTCACACACAGCATCACACCAAAATAAACTGCGCAACTGGAGAAGTACATGAGTTGGACACACTGTTCATTCCCTCAGCATTATTTTACTGAGCACCCACTAGTGCCTGGCACTGTTGTAGGAGCTGGGAACAGAGCCATGGACAAAACAGACCAAGTGCCTGCCCTCCAGGAGCTGACCTTCTAAAAAGAGGAGGAGACAAAAGCACCCGCAGGGTGGGCCCAGGGGTGGTAAGGGCCAGGAAGAGTGGTGCAGCAGCCAAGAGTGACATGCTGGAGGCACGCTCCCACAGACACGCAAGAGAAGTACACTTGTGCATGGGAACCAGTGACACACACATACACGTGCCCTCCAATGACACCACACAACACACCAATATCAAAGGCAAACTCAAGGCGAATCCACACGTGCATCGTAAACTGGCAGCAGGATGCCCACACACTAGTCCACACCAGGAATAAGGGGAGTCAAAAGCTTAAATGAAAATGCTCCAGAGAAAGACGCACAGAGACAGAGATGACCACACACACAGCTGGCAGTCAACCAGACAGATCTCCCCTGATTCGAGGGGCACAGTCCGCTTTTGTTGCTCCTGGAGTTTGCAGTGTGGGCATCCTGGGATTCCTCTGATGTGGGGGTCACTCTGCTGAGGCCAGGCACCACCTGCCTCCTATGGACGCCCTCCCTTATTTCTCAAGATTATCAGGCAGAGGATCCTACAAGTCCCTGGAGACCCTGCAGTCCCAGCTGCACTTTCTGGAGAGGCAGAATCCCAGCTGCAGACCCCCTCCTCAGGCTAGTCCAGACAAGCAAAGTCAGGACTGGATGGGGACTGCAGAGGGGAGCATCAGTGCTTCTCTCAGTGTCCCCTACCCACAGCCTCCCATGCTGAAAGCTGTTCCTTCAACTCCCGGCCCTGCCAGCTGCAAGCCAGAGCTCCCACAGTGTGGCCAAGCTCCAAGAATGCCAGATAGACAGATGGATTCATGTTCTTGTTGTATGACTCTCCGGCCCCATGGACTGGGGATTCTGGAGCATTGGATCCATGGCCTCAGCTGACACCTTCCTAAATATGCTGTCTTTCAACCCTGGAACAAGGGGTGTGTGCAGTGGGTAGGTATTGTTACCTGCCCCCTCTTGGAAGAGGAAACAGGAGGGGGAGACATGAAGTGGCTCCCTCAGGGCCTCAACCTCAAGGAGGCTCAGCCAGGCCTGGAGCGTGGGCTCATCCACTTAGCAAGCATTTTCTGTGCTTGAGAGCGAGACTGGTGTGGGGACACAGATGAGTATTTCTAAGTCTCTGCCTTCAAGAAGTGTGCACTCTAATGGGGAAAAGAGTGCTGACTGCAAGAACAGAAAGTCCCCCCAACACCCTCCATCTGCCTCCACCCTCCACAGCTGCATCCTGGCTGCTTGCTCCTTGTATCCCTGAGTCCGCTGTGCAAATTTGCCACAGACATTCCTCTTGAGGTCTGTAGGCCTCCAGGCTATCTTGCAAGTGTTTTCAATTTTTCAATGAAAACTTTTCTGTGTCCTATGAAATACTATTCCTAGCCCGTTCTAGGCAAGGACACTTCATGTTGAAGACCACACAGAAACTTCTTCTAAAATCCCACAAATGTTTAGAGTGACATAACCCAAATAAATATCAGAAAACTCAAGAATCTGAGTTACATAGAACTTTGGAGGCCAGGCCTCCTCCTGCATGCTCCCATCTGCTCTCAGCAGCTCGAGGACACAGTGTCTTGGGCTTTACTGGTGGTGATGGAAATCTTACTGCTTTTAAAGAAAACCCTTTCCATTGTGAGAAAGGGCTAGGCAGTTACAAGACAAGAGAGAGTGACACCAGGAAGGAGCTCCAATCTGCTCTCAGCAGCTCGAGGACACAGTGTCTTGGGCTTTACTGGTGGTGATGGAAATCTTTCTGCTTTTAAAGAAAAGCCTTTCCATTGTGAGAAAGGGCTAGGCAGTTGCCAAGACAAGAGAGAGTGACACCAGGAAGGAGCTTCTGCGTGTAGAATGTTTACCATGTGTCCGGACCATTGTAGGCACCTAACAGAGAGTAACGCTTTTATGCCTCGCATCAACCTTGAAAGTACCATTTTAGCCTCTTTTTACAGACAAGGACACTGAGGTTCGGAGACATAACAATCTGTCCAGGGTCGCAGCTGGCAAGTGAGACTTCAAGGTGTAAACAGAGTAGTCTGGTGCCAGAGTCCACATCGAAATGACTACTCTTTCCTCTCTCCAAGAGCCTGAGATGGTCCCACTGGGAGAGGAGAGATAAAGGGACCTGGTTTAGGCAGAAGAATCTAGGTGGTTGAGTTAGAATCCTGTTTTCTATGCAGTCTTGGGCAACTAATCATTTAACATTCATCTAACACACCTTTGGGACACCCACTATGTGTCACTGACTATATCACTTCCCCTCACTCTTCTCTCCCCCTGCAGAAGAGCGGATCTGGCACTCCTGGGGCTGCCTACTGTGTGTAACGGTCTTTGCACACACAGTTCATTTCTGTGCATCACGTTCTACTCCACACACTGCCGGCTCCCTCGGCAGCCACATGTGGCAAACCAGGCCACCTTCATCTTCAGGCTGGGGTACCCAGGATGGCAAACCATAAGCCCACTGCTCAAGTTACCACTGGAAACTGACTAAACTGGGATTTCAACTCAGGTTCGTCTGAGTTTTTTCCACACCATCTCAAGGTCAGTAACCCAAGCGCAACAGAGAAAGGGAGGCAAGAGACAAAACCCAGGGTATAAGGTCGGAAATGCACCCTCCAGCTTTCAGGGAGACAGAGAGGAGCAGTGTCTGCCAGGGACCAACAGAGGCAGCTGGGGAAGCCTGTGCAAACTGCCACCATACTGACGACAGCTGTGACCTCCCCCATCCCCCAACCCATCCTCCAACTGCTCCCAGTCCTCCTGGGAAGGAGTTCTTGTAAGTGAATTATGCCACAACATTTGGTGAAGGACGAGCCTTGAGCTCACCCTGTCAGACATGAAGCCTTCTTTCTGGGTGATGGCAGAGAACAGAAAGGGACGAGTCAAATGGGAAAGGACACAAGGCCAGCTCAGGTCTGATGTGGATTTTGTCTCGGCAAACCAAAGAAAAACAAAATTCATTGCAAAAATAATGTTTTCAAAAAGTGAAGGAAAGGGGATTGTAGTTTATCATCAGGTAGAGAGCAGTGGATTACTGTCCTCTTCTCAGATGTAAGAAGACATGTTCAGAGCAGTTAAATAAGCTGTTTGCTTATGTGGCCAGCTAGTGACAGAGATGCAGTTCAAATCCAGGCTCATTTGATTTTTAAATGTCTGCTTTTTTTCTGTGGCCTCCAAGTCAGTAAATATGGGACTGTGGTGGGCAGAATAATGATGCTTGAAGATACGCACACCTGAATCCCTCGAACTAGTGCCCATGTTACTCCACATGGCAAATGGGACTCTGTGGCTAAGCTTAAAGGTTTTAAGATGTGGAAATGATCCTGGATCACCTGGTGGAGCCAATGTCATCACAAGAGTCCTTTTAAGTGAGACAGAGATGGGAGAGTTGGAGTCTGAGAAGGGGAGATCGGAGAACAGAAGCAGAGGTCAGAGCGAGAGATTTGAAAAGGAAGGAAGGGGCCACAAGCCAAAGAATGTGGGAATCTCTAGGAGCCAGAGAAGGCAAGGAAACAGTTTCTCCCCTGGAACTTCCAGAAGGAAGGCAGCCCTGCCGACATCTTGAGATTTTAGCCCAGGACTCTTACCTTTGGAACTACAAGATAATGAATGTGAGTTGTTCTAAGCCAACGAGTTCATGGTCATCTGTCAAAGCAGCAATCAGAAATTACTATAGATATATAATGGATTATAAAGGAAAGTTTTTCATTATTTGTGCAAAGTGGATTTGAGTACCAAGAAAAGCATTTATTCCCCACCGAAAATCAAGGGAGTCCTAGATCCATTGCCTTTTTGTGTTATGTCAGGATCAACAACACTTTGGAACAAACCATCAATAAATAAAACATTCAAAAGGGAAAAAAGACCCTTTAATTGTGAAAAAGCATACATTTTAATGTACAAAATTACACAAATTATACATTTAACTAACATAGAAAAATACATCTCAGTAACAAGAGAAAATGCCGGCCTATTTTACACAAATGGAGCGATCATTACAAATCCTGAAAACCCAAAGGGAGGATTGAGCCCAACCCACTACCGGTCGGGAATCCAATGAACATCTCCACGGACTGATGGTTTCATGGCAGGCAGACCTCGGGGGACAGACCACTGCCCCAGAGCCCTAGGAGGGTCCTGCTGAAGAGCTTCCAGAGGGGAGGTTCAGGTTGTGTCACTGGACCACTCCCATGTGAAGAAAGGTGGCTCACTCCGGGGAGGGGCAGGACTTGGCCTGCCAACATTCTGAGCCTTGGGTTTATTAAGGAGGGCGCATAGGAGACCTCGTAGATTCATGCAACCGCAAGATGTAGAGTTATTGTGCATTTGGGATTCAGCGGGAAAGTACACAATTTCTAAAACGACGTCTGTGCTTCACAGCTTTCATGTGATCTCTGCCCAGGATTTAACCTGGAAGAACTAAGGAGACCACAGAGGTTCTACCAAAGTGAAATTGCAAGGCTTGCTTATCGCTCTACCTATGACACCCACGCCTCTTCCCTGCCATACCTGCAAAAGCTGGTTGTGCAAACGTGAACTGCGGAAGGGATCATCTTATTCCCCCAACTCAGGTTGGTGGGATTGGCCCCAGCCTCTCACCAAAATGTGTCTGTGCAGAGCCCATTTTGAAAGGGGTGAGGGAAGGCTCCCAGCATCCACCAACATGCTGAGTGCTTTAAGAAACGTGCTGTTTGTTTAATCCTCACCCCTCACCCCTTCCTACTATTTCCATGGAAGACTTTGAGGCTGAGAGAGGTAGGTACCTTGTCCAACTTGCACAGTCCGTTGGTGGCAGAGCCGCCGTGTGTCTGGGCCCATAACTCACTCTCCTACTTCTGTGAGGTGTGGACCTTGTCCTTGTCCACTAAAGAGTTAATGGTTAGAACATCACTTCATAGGCATTCCTTTCCCCATCACTTTCAATGTCCTGTTTACAAATATTGTATCACTTTATGACTCAAAGTTGATATCAAGTTTTCACCATTTTTAACAATTCCACCCATTTGTCTCTCTCTTCCCTTGTTCTACCATCTCATAAAGGGATCATCAGCCCATGCTTGGACACAGCCTGCTGGTGTTTTCAGAGACAAAAAAAAATGTTGTTGGAAAAAAACTCATTTTTGAGCTATCAATTCTGTCATTAGTCTTTCCATGACTCAATACATGACATTTACACTAAGGATGCCGAAGTCAGACTTGTGTAGGAGCTGAGCTTTCTGAAGCCAGAGTAGGATTTAGGGAAGTTCATGTGGGAAAGAGAAAACCCAGTCCTTCAATCCCAAGTCTACCGAGTTCTTGAAAGCAGTTTTAGGTCCAAGGTACAAATGATCTGCTTTTAGAAAATCCAGTAACACAGAGAAGACTAAATACATTAACAAACTCCAGGGGTCTTTTCCTTCTATACCACCTTAAGGCACCAGAGAACTTCAATTTATTTCAAAGCCAGGTAGAAATGCAGCTGGCCATTGGTGCACATGCCAAAGACAAATCTACTTGTGTTTGCTTGCCCAACTGGTAAATGTGTAGATCATAGAATATCTCTTTTTGGATATTCTGGAGTTTAGGAGGCAAACAACTGTACCACCCAGGAGATTCATTGAGTATGTCTATTGTACCACCCAGTTATATGATCTGAACTTTCATGGAACTGTGCAATGACCAGTCACCAAAAGCTCACTCCAGGATCTGCCACGTGGGGCTCAATGCAGTATTACATCATGCATTTCATTTCCATAAGAACCATCAGCTGTTTAAAAGGTCCTCTGAGGGTAGAGTTGCAAAGCCAACTCATGGTCAAAAATACTCCAAAGATGAGATGTTTCATCCTTTCGACTCTGAGGACACATTTCTTTCCTAGCTAGGAGCAAAAATAAACAGGAGTCTAACATAGAAGAAACCCACAGTAGCATTTTAGAATTTAATTAGCACAGGGAATGGGAGAATTGAAAGAGACTATGTGAGTGTATTCCCATGGTTCTCCCCCAGTTGCCCATTAGAATCACTGGGAAGCTTTTCAAAATGATCTCTGCCCAGGGCCCTACCCAAGACAACCTGATTTAAGTGGCCTAGAGAGAGGCCTGGGCATCGGTTTTTCAAAAAGCTCTGCAGGTGAGTCCGACATGCAACCAAGGTGAAGAATCATCATTGCAGAATGCAGTCTCTATATCCTTCAAATGACCTGGAAAGGGTAAGTGGCATGGCTGCAGCCCCTCCTACACTGGCTGGAATCCCAACCCAGAGCACTTTCCACCACATGGCACTGCCTCAACAGGGAAGAAAAGATTGTGTATAAAATATGTCAGAAATGTCTAGCACCCTATTCTCAGAAGTTGACTGAGTTCTCAAAAGGCTTCACATTTCAGACCTGGAATTTAACCCTGGAGTCAAAGGAAGCTGTGAATTTCTTAAAAGAAGCTCACCAGCCTGAAGGTGAAAAGCCCTTCTCAAGTTTATAAAAGTTTACTCAATAAATTGCCAAGTAAAACAAATAGGAACTCATCTGTGAAAGGACTTGGGTTGCCTGTTTTCTACAATGATGGGTAACTAAAGTCATATAATAATCTCATTGCAAAGCAATTCATAAACCTTTGGTCAGCTTTGATGCTTGATTTCACACTGAGAAACTAGGTAAGGAAGGCTATGGAAGGGTGGATTTAAAGCTTAATCATGTAAGTCTAGCCAAAAAGTGGGTGAGTTTCCAAGATACCCTGGGATTCAGGGCTTCCCCAGGGTGAAAAGAAGGCATGAATTCCACACAAAAGGAAAGAATTTCTTAAACACATACCTATTGCTAGGTGATGCCATATAGATTGTAGCCCACTAGAAAATTAATTGCGTCAGATCAAGACCTAAAATTCTGATTCAGAAGAGCTGGCCCCATGGCACAGTTGGAGAACACTCCATAATAACATCTGAACTAGGTTCAGTCCCAGCTGCAACCAAGTGGCTTTGTTACTGGACCGCAGATGTGTGTTAACCTCTCTGGGAATCAGTTTCCTCACCTGTAAAATGGGGAGGAGAAGGTGGCTCACACTAGAGGAAGTCTAAGACCATCTCCAGCTCCAGCAGTGGATGTTTCTGGATCTGTCACCTGAATCACTGCCCTGCTGGCTTGCCTGGGAAGGGCAATGGCAGGGCCACTCTTAGCAAACAGCCCACTTTGGTCTGCAGAGCAATCAAGCCACCCTGCCTCAGCGTGTCCCCGCTGCCGCCACACCTCCGACATACCTATTTTAAGAACAGTGCCTGGCAGTTCATGGGGAAACGTTGCCATGCCAACTTGCTGGCTGTTGCTAATCATAATCTATGAATGTGCAGTGCAACCATCTGACAAGCATTTCTTCTCTCCTTAGACTGTGGACTTTCTTCCAAATTGTCATATGACAGATCACCTTGTTCACAATGGCACACAGTAGGTGTATAATAAATGTGCATTAAATTAATGACATGAGTAAAGTATACGCACAATACATACGTCTGCAAAATGCCTTCCCATCCAGTTTTTCCATTACTGAGCACAGTAGGTGCCGAGATGAGTATTTTATTACCTCCATTTGCCCAGCAAGTAAACTGAGGAGGGGAGGTCGTTTTCCCTGGTCTCAGAGCTAATATGTTGCAGAACCCAGGTTTCAGCCTCACTGTTCTGCTCTTAAACCCTAACCTCTTTCTTCTACATCAGATGGTCTCTGTCATCTCTCTAGGGGAAAGTCAAAAAACACCGATCCTATATACACATGTAAATCTTAAGAGTTTACAAAGGACTTTCCATCCATATTCCCATTTCATTCAAAGCCTAAAGGTAAACTAAGAGGCAAGACTCTCTGGGGCGCACACCTGGCCCACAGGGTGCAATGGGGATGGACTGTTCACCCCAGGAGTGCTTCACTGGCCTTGCCAGAGACCCTGGAAAGGACTGAGGGGATAACAGAAGCAGCACAGGCGAGCAGGATGACCATGGTGTCTAAAGGTCTGGGACCCAGGACAGGTACGTTCTCTGGGATTGGCAGAGAAGTGGGCGGGGTCCAGATATGCAGGAAACACACAGGCAGCAATAGATGAGCCTTCCAGGTAAAGCCAGGGCCTTTGGAAAGTCAGCTCAGAAGAGGCACTTCATGAGTACTCATGGAGCGACTGACCAGACTCATGCGGAAGCCCACCCACCAGGGCAGCACGGTGGTCTACTCTGTTCTCTCCTAGAACCCCAGGGCCTAGTGTGGTGCCTTGCGCTCAGTGGTGCTCAATCAATGCTTGTTCCTTGAATGAGTGAATGAAACCTGGAGACTGACAAACCTCATTGGGGAGCTGGAAACCATACTTTTCCTTGTTCCTTTTTTTTTGAGGGGGGGGAGAAGATATTTGGAAAACATGCCATCTTTTTAACCTAGAAAACATTTCAGCTCGGGAAGGCAAGGAAAGCAATTAGCCTTACTGAGTGTCTACTATGTGCAAAGCACCTTCCATTTCTCATTTCCCCCTGTGCTGTCAAGGACAGTGATATTTTCCCCACTAAACAATGGAGGAGTTTGCAGATCAGAAAGATGGGCTCACCTGCCCAATGGCTTCAGTGGCTAAAATGTCCAGCTTCGGTTTTGAAATCAGGCCAATAGACCCTGAAGCCGGTCACTCCCATGATGTTACATCTCTGGCTGGGTCATGTCCTGCAGGAAGGGGATTTGGAATCCTTGGATGTGACCTTACTTATTAGAAAGTAGCATTTGTGAGGCATCTGCTGGGTACCAAGCCCTCTGCTGCATGCTTTTCCTTCTCTGCCCCAGTTGATCCTAGGACTAGCCCTGTGGGGAAAGGTGTGGCCCCCTCTCCTGTCTTGCGGATGAGGAAACAGACCCCCAGACGCTAGGTTGCCTGACATGGCCTGTGCTTTTAGTAACGCCCCTTCCCATCCCAACTGCATGCAGCAGTGAATGCTCATCATCTCCTTCCATCTTCACAGTATGTCATGAGGCTGCAAGAGAAGATGCCATTTCTCCCATTTTCCTCCAAAGAGGAAACTTAGGTTCAGAAAGTTGGACTTTGTCCCAGGTCCCTGGGAAAGGCAGAGCTGGAAGTAGCATCAAGGCTTTGCAATGCCCCGTTGCAGGCCCTTCCTGCATTTCAGCTGTTGTATCGCTTTCTGGCCTGTGAGACCTCGGGCCCCAGCCACCCTTCCTCCCTGGGCCTCCACATTTTCACCCATAACATGAGGGTGTTGAGTGGACGAGGTGTCACCAAGCCACAGACTGTAGAACCCAGGCAGGTTTTGCAGTGAGTGGAGGAAAGGAGTGGGGGCCCTGTAGTCCACTGGCTGGGGTGCCTCTCAGTAAGGGAGGGAGTGAGCTGGCTTCATTCATCTCTGACTGTGGCCAGGAAGATAGAGGCCTGATGCTGTCAGATGCACTGAGTTTCTAAGAGAAGCTGGAAATCCAGATTTGTGTATGAAATCTCTTAGTTTTTAAATACCACTTGCTAACTCCAATATTAAAAAATGCAACATAGGAATATATTTGTACACTTGTGATCCTAGGAGTAATGTTCACAATAGCCAAAAAGGTAGAAGCCACCCAAAGGTCCATCAATGTGTGAATGATAAACAAAATGTGGTCCATCTGCACACTGGAATATTACTCAGCCTTAAAAAGGAAGGAAGCGCTGACACGTGCTGCCACGTGAACCTCGAAAACATTGTGCTAAGTGAAATAAACCAGTCATGAAAAGACGAAGACTGTATGATTCCACTCATACGAGGTCCTAGAGTGGTCAGATTCACAGAGGCAGAAAGCAGAAGGGTGGGTGCCAGCGGCTGTGGGACAGGGGCATGGGGAATGGGTGCTTAATGAATACAGTGTTTCCAGTTGTGCAAGATGGAAGGTTCTGGAGGTGGATATTAGTGATGGCTGCACATCAGTGTGAATGCACTCCAAGCCACTGAACTGATACTTAAAAATGGTTAAGAAGATACATTTTAGGGTTTTAGAGAAACATACCTTCTTAACCATTTTTAAGTATCCAGCTCACTGGCACAAAGTGCATTCACAATTAGAAAAACATAAAATGTAAGCCAAATGTGATAAATTTGTGGGCTGAATCTGGCCCAAGGGCTGCTGGTACCCGCTGTGGATTGGAAATTCTCTAAGATCTGTAACGTAGTGTGGGGCCTCACTGTTGCCCGCCTCCCCCCCGCCCCCAGCACAGACCACTGCCCCAGGATCTGCGGTGATCTGAGACACAGCCAACTCCATCCACCAGGCCTGACTTCTGGCCACCACCCGCTGCCTCACAGCAGCCGAGGCAGGAAAACATGTGGCTCACTGAGGTTTCCCCATGCAGCAGCTGGATTTTCACTACATCTTCCTGGGTGATACTGAGATTTCACAGGTCCCTGCCAGGCCCATGGCTGTCAGTGTAAGTGGGCCTCACAGCCCTGCAGTTTACAGGGAAATGGTGTCACAGGAAGCAGACTCTCCCGGGTCCAAGCACAGCAAGTGGGCCATGATGCTCTTTAACTGCCCAGTGAAAGGAGCTGAAAGGAGGCTGTACGCCTGGGCACTTTGGCGTGCTGTGGTCAGTTGGGTGCAACTCCTGGACACAAGTTGCCTGAAGTGACATGTTTGAGAGAAGAGGAGCTCTTCGCTTACTCTGGAAGCAAGGAGGCTGGGTTTGGAAGCTTCTTGCCTGGCCAGAGCCAGCCCCTCAGTAGGAACTCAGCAACTGGAAGGCTGTGCTACACCCATTTTACAGACGAGGAGCTGAAGAGGATAGAGGCCAAGGGACAGCCTTAAAGTCTCCAGCAAGTTGGAGGCAGGGTTGGTCTCTGAGTTTCCTGAGAGAGTCCTTTTTGCCTAGACTAGGGCTGCTTGGCTACTCGGGTGTTTGGCTACCAGCCTTATTTGCAAATCTGATGAAGTCCATGCTCCTTCTCCTTAGGAAAGAGTTCACATGCATGCAACTTTTTGTGCAGGTTGAGAACTCCATCTTAGCCCAAGCATCTGCAGGAGTTCTATAATATCAAAATAACTACTTCAATGATTTTTTAAAAACCGTGATCCTACCATCCCCTATCACCCATCTTGGATGGAAACTATGCAGGATGGTAAATCAATGCGTCCTTATGGCAAGAGTGTGCTCCTGAACAACCGTTAGTGAAGTACCTAAGACGAAGGAACTGCATTTCACAAACACAACAAGGCCCCTGACGTGTGGGAAGAATCTTACAGTGTTCAGGCACTTTCCCAGCCATTAGTTCACTTGGTTGTCAAAACTGTCAAGTAGTCATAGGACCCTCAAACAGATGAAGAAGAGGATGTTGGAAGAAGGTGAGTTATTCGTGCACAGTGACCCAGCGTCGGAGCAGCAGAGCCGACAGGTCCTTGGGCCGTTGAGTCTCCAGACCCGGCTTCCTGCCACTCACCCATGCCAATAAATGTGGGCTTCTTACAGTCAACAGCCTTCTCTTGGGTCCCCTGCTTGGTATCACACAGAGTAGAAATATTCCCGATTACTGACTTGACACAGGAAGATGGTTGCTTGGCTTATAATCTGGCTCTCTGGAAAGGATCGCGGACCATGGTGGGCCACCTCTTCTCTGTCGGTCCGTTAAGAAGGATGTAAATACTTTCCAGCTTGCTGTGTGTGCATCTGTGCTGTCTTCCTTTCTGCAATGACAAAATCAGGGAAACTGATTCTTAAAGGGAACATAGCAACCGGAGTGGCTTCTACATGAAGCCATCCACATGTACACGCCTTTATGTCACTGGGAGACCCACTTTAAACTCCACATATGGTGGACTTATATCATAAGATATCTATCATACAATTCATAGCTGCTCTTCAGAAAAGAATCTTACCTTGTGATTAATAGGTAATGCTCTCTTTATTTGGGGTGTTTCACACCCTTGAAATGACATGGAGATTTTACGTAAGTAAGCATTCATGCACATTGTGTAGAGAGGGTTTCTAGCTTTCAGGAGCTTCTCAAAGGGGCCAACGGCCAAAAGAAGGCTGAGAACAATTGGAGAAGAAGGAGACAAATTAGGGTGCTCTGGGATGTCTTCATTTGTTCCTCCAACAAAAGGTAATGGGGCACCTGCTGTGTGGCAGGCTCTGCGCTATGCACAGGGGATGTCCTGCTTGCCCTCCTCAGGTTACAGAGTGTGACACAGGAATCACAAAACAAATGCCTGTCCCAGCTGCTGCTGTGCAGGAGGAGGAGTAACAGTGGAGGTGGGAATAGCAGGAGTCGGTGTCAGGGTGTCAGGGAAGGAGTCTGCAGCCTGTGCAAAAGCCTTGCAGAGAGAGGGAGGGAGCAGGTGAAGCCAGCGTGGAGAAAACAGAGAAGCAAAGAGTGATGTGGCAGATAAGCCTGTGATGGCTGGCAGCATGACAGATGCTGGCGTGGAGGGAAGTTGGGGGCGGGGACTCCTCCAGACATGGTAAGGGCTCAAAAAATGATTTCGCAAGGGTGAAAGGAAGGGAGAAAATGAAGGAGGGTGAAAGAAAGACTGTCTGGAGATGATGACATTTGAGCAGTCTTGAAGGTAAACAGGAGTTTTCTGGGCAGAGGAAACAGCTTGGGCGGAAGCCAAGAAGTATGGGAGAATGCAGGCTGGGAGGGGCTCGGCACGGCATGAGTGGCGGAGAGTGGGTCTACAGAGCTCAGTTTGCCAAGAAGAGCCTTCATGGAAGCGCCAGAGATAAGAAACATATCTGAGCAATGTGACAGTGTGCAGAGAGGGACCCTAGGAAAATTAAAACCCTGTCTGTGCACAGCATCCCTTTGCAGTTCCACAGTTGCCCCATGACTGATTCCTCCAAGCCAGGCTTTGCAGCAATGCTGAGAGTCTCAGAGCTGGGCAGTGATGGCTCACACACAGCTCATGGCTGCATCCACCCCAAGGTGTTGGTGCGGAAGTCAACCACAGCATCACCTCATGTTTCTCTGGTCACGAAGCAAGATCAGGTCTCACTTGCTCAGGGTATTGTTCGTGTAGGTGTCTTCAGTCTGCTTTTCAAAATATATTTTTATCTGTCTATAGGTACACAGCTTCAAATCCTTTTTTGGGGTAGGACTAAGCAAGACAAAAATAAACCAAATTTAAATCCTCAAAGCTTATAGGATCAATGGTATCCAAACTTATATATAAATCAGAATCCCTTGGAGAGCTTTATAAGAATTCATATTCTTAGGCTTAATCTCAGATTTATGAATTCAGTGTTCATGAGGCCAATCTCGGAAATCGGTGTTTCCAGTGACTTCCATGTTCATGCATTAAGCTGGGGGAGGGGGGGTGGCTCTTATGTGTTAAGCTCATAAGTACCTGGCATCTGGGTCCTGCTGCATTGAGTGATACCCCACTATGAGGACAAAGCCACAAGTTAAACTTGTAGCAGCTGTCACTAGAAGCAGGTGAGTGATATCACACACAAGAAGGCAACATTCTTTCCCTCTATTATACATGATGACACATAGATATTTCATTCACCAGTACATGAATGGAACAACCGTTTAAGAAGTAATGAGTACCCACAGGGTCATCTCCAAAACCCATGTAGGACACTAAAAGATGATCATTTCTGATAAAGTTGCATCTAAAAATATCACAGGAATTACAGATACCCAACATCTGAGAGACAATCAGCAGATGCAATAAATAGGATAGATCACTTTTGGGGGTGGTAGTTCATGTAATAGGAATTCTAAAAGAAGACTTTAAAATATTAGTGATCATGATATTTGCATATATGTTCTATAAATGAAAAATAGAATAACTGATAGAAGATCTCTACAGGCAGGCTAAACAGTAGATGAGACATAGATGAAGGAAGATTTAGCAAATTGAAAGGCAGATCTGAGGAAATCATCCAGAACCATCCAGAATTCAGCCCAGAGAGATAAAGAGGTGTACGGGGGGTTGGGGGCAGAGGTGCTCTAGATTGAGTGGCTAGTAAAGATCTTTCTGAGAAGGTGACATTTGAGTTAAGACTCAAATGGCAAGGAAGATCCAGCTGTAGAAAGCAATAGGGCCAAAGGGCTTGGCCATAAGAGAGAGAAGTGCAAAGGCCCTAAGGTAGGGTCAAGCTGAGCAGGAACAGGTTGGCCTGTTCGAAGGACAGAAAGCAACCCCCTGAGGCTCCACTATATGAGAAGGTGCAATGAGGAAGAGGAGAGTGCTCTGCATGGAGTCAATGAGTAGAATCAGCTCAGAAAGTGATGGTTAACAGGAGACATGTTTCAGTTGAAGGTAAAGAAGGACTTTTTAACAAGAAGAGCTGACCATTCACTGATTCACTCACTCATTCATTCATTCATTTGCTTGTTTATTCATTCATTCATTTATTTGCTCATTTTCAAGTACCTATTATATGCCAGGTGTTCAAGGCTATGGAGAATGTTGAGATGAATAAAACCCAGACACATGTGTCCTCAAGGGCCTCATATTTGAGTAAAACAGACAAGTAAGCAAGCTATAACACCAGAACAGAAGGAAATGCTGGGTTAACCGAAGTAACAGTGTGCTAAAGAGAGTCAGATAAACGGTCCACTTGGGAGAGCTGACTGAGACGTTATGATGGGGTACCTGCAGGAAGCTCACTGCACTGCACATGTGGGGATATCAGAGAGGACCCCTGACTTTAACCGGTGGGCTCTGTGATGGGACCATTCTATAAAACCACAGCAGGCATTCATATGCCCTGGGGAGTTGGTGGTGACTAGGTTGCAGCCTCCCTTCAGAGTCCAGTGGAGGAAGCAGATGTGTGAAGCAGACAATGGCGAGACTCCAGGCAGGGAGACGACCATGCGATGGGGAGGGGGAAAGCCCTGGGGTATCAGAAAATGAGGGCAAAAATGGGGACACTAGTCCATGCCCTACTTAGTTCCAGACCTTTGTGAAGACAAGCTCCTCAATGCGAGAACACTGCCCGATAGGGGAGACCAGCACCTATGCGAATGCCCTTGACACCATTCACCTAACCCCCAAGGTCATGCAGCCTTTGGTGGGGATGCATAGCAGACATGGGAAGGTCATACTTGGGGACCACTTTGTCACTGCCCTTTCTTTCACTCTGATCTGTAAATCAAAGAAGAGCCAGCTTGACCTACTTCACAGATTTAAAATGCCTGGAAAGTACAGAATGGGAGTTACCTGCTCTGTCAGTCACTCCCGTGTGTGGCCATTCTCCCAGCCCAGCCTATGAGCGCCTTTTAGCTAGACCACAGGGACAGTTTCCTAACCAGGCTCCCTGCTTCAGGACATCCCTACTCAATCCACTCTACACAGCAGCCAGAATTCCTGGGAAGCTGATAACATCATCCCATTGCTTCAAACTGCTACATGTCTTTCTCTGCTTTTAGGATGCAGCCAAGCTTCTTAGCAAGACTTACAGAATATCCTGTCATGTCTAGCCCTGCCTACCTCTTCGAGTTTATCTCTTGAAATTCAAACCTTTCTAGCCACATGACCTCCTTGCAGGCTGAGTACACTGGCCTTGACCACCAAAAGCAGGGTTAGGTACCCAGAGGGAAATAAATCATCCAGCTGTTGACTGCAACCAGATCTTTTGCCCATTTTAAAATCAGATTGCTTGTTTTTGTTGTTGTTGAGTTGTTTGAGTTTCTTGTATATTCTGTATATTAATGTCTTGTTGGATGCACAGTTTGCAAATATTTTCTCCCGTTCTACAGTTAGTTGCAACTATACATCCAAATCTGTAGAATGGGAGAAATGTATAATTGTTGGATGTATAGTTTGCAAATATTTTCTCCCAGTCTTCACTCTGTTGATTGTTTCCTTTGCTGTGCAGAAGGATTTTAGTTTGATATAATCCCATTTGTATATTTTTGCTTTTGTTGCTTACACTTTCAATGTCTTATCTATAAAATATTTGTTCCTTATGAATGTCCTCCAACCAATGTCCTCTGACCATTTCTCCAATGTTTTCTTCCAGTAGTTTCATAGTTTTGGTCTCCATTTAAGTCTTTAATCCACTGTTGATTTTTATAAGTGGTGAGTGATAGGGGTCTAGTTTCAATCTTCTGCGTGAGAATATTCAGTTTCCCTGGCATCCTTTGTTGAAGAGATTGTTTTTTCCCCTATGTATGTTCTTGGCACCTCTGTTGAAAATCAGTTGGCTGTAGATGTGTGGGTTTGTCTCTGTGTTCTCTATTCTGTTCCATTAATCTGCATGTCTGTTTTTATACCAGTACATGCTGTTTTGGTTACTATGGTTTTGTAGTATATTTTGAAGTCAGGGAATGTGGTGCCTCCAGCTTTTATTTCCCTCTCAGGCTTGTGTTAGCTATTTGAGGTCTTTTATGGTTCCATGTGAATTCTAGGATTTTTTTTTCTATCTCTGTGAAGAATGGCATTGGCATTTTGATAGTGACTGCATTGATTCTGTAGATCACTTTAGGTAGTGTGATAATTTTAGCAATATTAGTGAAGCTGGGATTTTAAACAAGATCTGTCAGACTTCATGGCCTATGCTCTTAAGCAAGACACAGAGAAACACATGTGAAACAACCCCAAGAGAAACGAAGCAGGGCAGGTGTCGACCAAGGGCAGGTTAAACCCAGTTCAGCTTAATGTGACTTTTATTGGATGCAGCCTGGTTCCAACAGCTTTCCCCAGGGAATAGTTAGCATTTTTCACAGGAAATGAGACATAAAATTTAAGCCTTTCAAAAAGCTTCAAAATTTAAGAATCTAGTCAATCTGCTCCATCTGGTCACTAATTTTTATATTTTAAGTAATGTATGTGTTTATGATCCACATTATGTTATAAGCAGAATTGGTGTGAATTGTCGTGCTTTTAATTAATATACTAGTTATTCCAGAGGAATTATCTAGAGTGTGTTCTTGTATAATCAGTTGATGAAACAGATTTCCAAAGAGAAAATGACCCCACAATAATCAACCCATTCAATCATGACTGAGATTGGAGTGGCCTTCCCTATTCCTCAACCAATGCCCTCTTCGCCTCATCCCCTGCCAGCATTCATCAGGGATCTTTGATGTGTGTAGCCCTGGGCAAGATGCTTTTTTGGTGTTTGAGGGGAAATAAGATAAAGTCCTTCCTCTCAGGTGCTCTCTCTCTCTCTCTTTTTGGCAGTGGGGCAGGGGATGCCTCTCTATTGAATTTGAAAGTAGCACCGTTTCCCTATCTGTCTAACAGATGTTTTATCAGAACCAATGGGTGTCTTCCCTTTCTATGTCTTCTGAAGTCTTTCTATGTCTTCTGAACTTGCGGGGTTTTCTGGCCTTTCTCAAAACCAGAACCCCCACATCGAGCATCTGTGGTGGGTGGTTGCCCAAACTTGGATGTGTCCTCTGCTGGGGAGCCCACCAGCTGTGCCAGGGAAGCCTGAGCCTGCTTCACAGACAGCTCTAACTATTGGGGAATTCGTTCATGAATGAAGTTACAGTGAGACTTGCTAGAATGTGTGTGAGGCCATGGAGGGAACGCTTCATATGCCACTTAAAACCCCAGCAAGGGATCCCTTTACAGAGAGGGGCCTCTCTTCAGATAGGTGAGCCTGGTTCCCTGGCTGCCTACAGTTTCCTGAGAATGAGAAAACATGCAGAAAGACCCAGCTTGGCCCACTTCCCCTTCAGGCAGGGTCCATTTCGCCTGCCCCAGGTAAAAAGATGAAGAGGAAACTTGCTGCTCTCAGGACCTGGTGGGAAGCAGAAATGGAGAACCACAGTGGTGAGCTAGCAAATGTTTAACAATTGGCTCTCAAAAAAAAGATCTTATTTTTGGCATTTTAAAATTTCTGTGGTGTAAACACTCCCACTATGGCTGATTTTAAGCCACTGATATGTTGGTAAGAGATGAATGCAATTGGCTCTCAAAAGCCAGGAAGAGCCAGCTCCGGTCCAGCACTCCACTCTGTGTGTGTGTGTGTGTGTGTGTGTGTGTGTGTGTGTGTGTGTGTGTATTTAGGGAACACATGAATGTAAGAATGAATAAATGGATGGATGAATGAATGAGAGCAGGATACCAGTTTTGCAAAAGTGACAGGAAAGAACAGGAATGAACAAAATATTTTTATAACTGCAGTAGATAGGCCTTTATGAAGAAAATGAGCTGGGATCAGTGAACAAAGCATTATCAGTGTTTCCACCAAATTACTTTCAAGGAAATATATCTGTTCTTGTAAAAGAGGTCTGATGGTAAAAGAGTGCACCAGTGTTCCAAAATGCACCCAGGATTTTGTGTTTTAATTAGGTATGGTAATGTGACAGACATAGAGACAACTGTGTTTGAAAGAAGAGTTTATTACTCACAGTTCCCTAGAGGAAGGGGCATGCCACGCCATGCAGGGCCACACAGGGAAGCAGGAGGCAGAGGAGTGTGAAGACAGCCTGGCCCAAAGCCTTGATTGTGGGTTCTGTGGGAAGAAATGGGTGAAGCACGGGAGGCAAGCCTGAGCATGCCTAGGACTGGAGAATTTTAAAATTTTTGCATGTACTGGGTTATATTTTTGCATGTTCTCTAGTTGTCTGATACCTGGGCCTGGGGTGACATGGAGCAGGGGAAGTGTTGGCTTGGTGTGTTTGATAAAGGAGGAGGCTGGAAACCTGCCAGGCTCTGGATTATCTGGCTTGTATATGAAAGGCATGCTCACAGGGGAGGGATTTCCATTTCTAGGAATTTACTAGCCCTGGCAGGGGCCATTTCTCTCTGGCCAACAAGGCTCCAAGATGGCAAAACATCACAAACTATAGAACATAAAACTTTATTAATACAACCAGCTTTGGAACCTATTACCTGCATGGCCCTGGGCAAGTTACTTCATCTCTTTCTTTCTCAGTTTCCCCATCTGTAAAATGAGGATGATAATGATGCCTACCTCATAGGGCTGGTGTAAAGAAGGAGATACTCAGAGGCCTCAGCAATGGCAGAGCTGGCATCTGACCCTGGGAAACCAGTGGAAACACCAGACTATAGCTCCTTGAGGAGGAGGAGACTATATCCCTAGTGCTCTGCACAAACCCTGGGCAATGGCAGACAGGCAATTACTATTCTGGGAATACATTTTGAGCGAGGGTAGTGGGGGTCAGAGCAAGCTGTGGTGTGTAGAAACACCACATACTTTGAAACAGATGAAACTGTTCCATTTCTGTGAGCTTCCTAATCACACAAGGTACGGAAAATATAGATGAGATAAAATGCTTTCTTCTCAAAATGCCCTAATCTTTGTTTCAATATCAAGATTCATTAGGGCCATTTTCACTTTCCCTGTTCTTAATATTCTAGTCCAATTGATGGATTTGTTCAGGATTCGGGGTCCCTTTGAATCTCATTACACTGGGGCTCTTGGGTGTATTGATCCTATTTAGAAATAAGGCAATAAATCGTCCACAGACGTTGGGACCAAACCTCCAGGCTGCCAAAGGAAGGAATACAGAAAGCGGGCTTTCCTGCTGCATTGCCTGCTTTCAATTTAACATTGATCACAAGTTTGAATTTCTGAACCAGCAATAGGTATCGACAGCTTTAAAAATGTTTATTCCCTTTGAGATAGTAATTCCATTTCTGAGAATCAGTCTCCAAGAAATAGTCTCCCATAAAGACAAAGATTTATAGACAATGTTAACCATCACGTTATTTATTATGGCAAAAAACAAAAACAAAAACAAAAACCCAGCAGCCCAAATGTTCAATAACAAGGGTTGAGAAAGTTTTATATTATATAATCATGAAAAGTAAAGTCTATGAAGGCAATGTCAGCATGAAAAAATGCCTACAAGACTAGATGGAAAAGTAGATAAAATTTTATATTGATTATGATCGTGAATATTGTATGGAAACTTACCCACCGGGATAAAAAAAGAATATGAGCCAAGAGCTTAACAGTGATTTTGTTTTTATGGGTTTTAATGTTTTCTTCTTAACTGCGTTTTACTATCTTCTAGTTTTCCTGTAATAAGCATACATCACTTAAAATTAATTATCACAGTTTGAATTTTTAATACCTATATCAGTATACCATGTCCTCTCTTACAAAGCCGAGATCCACCTGAAGAAATGCGTGCGATGGTACTTCTCATTTTTCATTTGTTAGAAATACTTAGACAGTATAATGTCCTACACTATGGCACTAAAGTTATTTGTACTTGATCTCACTTGGACGTAATAACCTTGAGCTTGTTTTACAAGGCTGAGTCAGTAACTTAATGTAGCCTGGAATTTGCTTATGCACACAGAAATGCAAATAAAAGCCATTTCCATCAAATCAAAAAAAAGACGAAGGTGCCGTCTCATAGTCTACTTCCCCACCAGGATAAATTCTCCTGTATTTCTAATCAGTTTTAGTTTCCTCTCAGTTGTCTGTGCAGTCACTTCCTTGACCCAATAAGTATCTTGGAAAGTAGTTACTCTAAATTCTGCAGCTAAAAATATTCTCTTCAATACACAGGACAGGCACTGAAAATGCCTCTCTCCTGCTTCTGGTTCACCTCTCCTCCTAACCACCCTCCAGGTAACAGCCGGAGGGATCTTTCTAGACCGTAAATCTACCTGAAATATCCCCTTCCTGGGTCCATATGCCCTAGGAGCCTCTGTAGTCCCCAGGACCATGTGGGGCCCCCTTCGTCTTGCCTGTCAACGTCACCATTTCCCATCATTTTGTCCACACACTCTAAGGTTTGATCATATTCAGTTCCTGCCATTCCCAGACACAGCTTGTTCTTATTACTATTATGTGCACTCATGATACTAGGGAAAGACACAGTTCATTGGCCAACCCACAGCTATTCCCAGTTCCTTTCTCCTTTGTCATCTCCTAGACTAGAGGTTGGAAAGAGGGATCTTGGCTCTCAGGTAGGAATGACCATAGGACATATTTATGGGCACACTTGGCCAACATATGTTGGAGGTTTGCCTTTTCCTTTCTTCTTGGGACACGGTTGTGAAGACTGAAGCCACAGCAGCCACTTTGTGACATGAGGCAATGACCACCAGGAAGAAAGAAACTAAAGGCAGTGGTTCTGAAGTATGGAAAGCAACTGAGTGGTTGGTGGCAACATCAAGCTACCAAGCACTTCAGTCTCCCTGATGAGTGCGTAATAAACGTGCTTGTTTCGGTCAGACGTGTCCTGTTTCCTGCAGCTAAGCATCTCCTGTTTGACTCACTGTTCCCTCACACGAGGTGATTTCAGTGCCTGAAACATTCTAGAAGCTCAATCCCGGTTACTTCCCTCTCTTCTTTTTCCTGAGTGTTCCTTTTAGGCTGCACTTACCTGCTGGGAAGTACACTGTACCTAGAACCATAGATTTTACTGAGATAGACCAGGTTTCGCATGTGCATGCACAATCTGGCTGCTTGTAAAAAGGAACCAAACTGAAGTTGCCCTGGCAAAAGTGACACTGGAAGGCGAGGCTAGTCCTGTAACAAGGGATGAGTGTGCAGCCACCACAGGGGCAGAACTCGGCTCCACACAGCAGTGCCCAGGGACCCACGCACCTCCAGGAAGCCCTGCCACCTTCCTGCTTCACGTGGGCTGTGACTTCTTTCTTATTCTGCCCTGGCTTCCCTCGCTGGGCAGGGAACAGACGCACCAAGAGCTCCTGGTTACTCTGGGGCGTGGGGTGCCATGCAGAGAGAACCACAGTTTCAGAGTGAAGAATTCCCATCTCCTGGCCTGGATTAGGTGTCTGGCTGTTGACCAATCAGCTAGGAGAAGGGTGGGGCTTAACCACAAGGAGCAGAAGGCCTTGGGTCCCTGCCCACTGCAAAGAAGGCTGGGAGCCAGCACCTGCCCCAGAGCTCAGACCCAGGCACTGGGTTGTTCTCCCTTACATCACGGCCCCTTCCTGCTCCCCCAGGACACAGAGGAGAACCAGGTTGCCTTTTGGGCAGGGTGACTCACCCAAGGACAAGGCTGGTACTCTGCAAGTTCCTAAAAGCTGCCTGCCTTGGATTGGGTGCCCTCAAAAGCAGAGCCTGAGACCCGGGCAGGGGTGCAGGTGGTTTATTTGGGAGGAGATCCCAGAAGCAGGAGTGATGGAGTGGGGAAGTGAGACATGGGGAGCGGAGAAGGCAATGTCCAGATGGGTATTGAGGTCACTCCTGCAGGAAACAGGGTCAGCCCCAAGAGCACTTCTGTGAAGTGCACAGAAGGCCTCACAGATCTTCTGCTTAGAGGACAGGAGCCTCTGCTTGAGGTGGGCACAAGGAGAGTCTGACCTTGCCAGCAGCAAGGCCCGGCAGCTGACCGCAGAGGCAGGCTGCAGATGGTGGCACCGGGCCCCAGAGGCATCGTTATGTGGACTGAGGAGGGTGTAAGTCCAGGGCTGCCTTTCCCTAGACCTTGGAAGTTTCCCTGGTTTGACCCCAAATTAGCCAAACCTAAGTAAAGATTTGGCCAAAGGAAAGTGGATCCAAGATTTCCAGATCACCTACACCATGCCCCCCACATTTTTTTATGCAATTCTCAAATTGTATGAATACTGTATCCTTAGCCCCATGTTATAGATCAGGAAACTGAAGCTCAATAGACATTGAGTAACTTGTCCAAAATCTGAGAAGATGGACTCATTCACATACCCCTGCTCAGTCAGCCTGGGGTTGCAAAAGCTAGACATTTAAAATCTTTAAAATAAAATGTGTTTGTAAACCATAATATACAGGAAAGTATAACTGAAAAATATATAACACCTCAAGTCATTGATGCAGGGGAGTTGGAGGGTTTCAATTCCTTTTTTTTTAATGACAGTCTTGCTCTGCCACCAGGCTAGAGGGCAGTGACACAATCTCGGCTCACTGCAACCTCCGTCTCCTGGGTTCAAACAATTCTCCTGCCTCAGCCTCCCAAATAGCCGGGACTACAGGCTCAGGCTACCACGTCCAGCTAATTTTTGTATTTTTAATAGAGATGGGGTTTCACCATGTTGGCCAGGATGGTCTCGATCTCTTGACCTCGTGAGCCAACTGCCTCAGCCTCCCAAAGTGCTGGGATTACAAGCGTGAGCCACTGCACCTGGTCAATTCCTGTATTTCTACTGAAAGCTATAGTATGTTTCTTTCTTGAGCCTTGAAAACACACACCCCACCCCAGAAGGTATTTAATTATCGAGCACTCCAGCGTTTCAGCTGCGCCCGCCCTGGGTCCTGGTTTGCACAGGTCATTAGGAGTCATCCTGCCTTCGACTTCCATAAATCATCCCAGGCCAAGCAGGGGCCCAGACAAGAGGTGGTGTGCAGTTGGTGCAGAGTGCAATGAGATGTGTCCGGCCATTCATCAGACGGCCGGGGACTGGCCTGACGCAAATGACGACTAAGAAAAATGATTCTAGGGCCCCGAGGGTAAAGCAGGTAATGAAAGGGCAACATTTGAGAAAGAAACTGCACTATCACTTCTCTGTCAGGAAGCTCCAGGAAGAAGTCCCCAGAAACAGTAGCCCCCAAACTCAAAAGTCAACCACATGGAACAAAAGAGGAGGCGAGGTCATCTCATACAACCCCCTCCCACCGCAGCAGGGATGTGAGCTTCAGCTATCACACAGCAGAAAGAACGTTTGGCGGATTCAAATCTGGGTAGCACAATTCACAGCTCATCTCCCTTTTCACAGATGGGGAAAAGGAGTCACAGGGTGGGAGGGCCTCCCTCAAGGTTATGCATCTATTATAGAAAGCAGTGCTCCTGGAATTCAAATCTGGGTAATTTCACTTCAGAGCCACATTCCTTACTGGTTCACACCGTCACCTTTAGAAATAAAATAAAAACAACCCAATGTCCTCCCACAGTTAAGTATTTGCAAGTGGCTTCAGTGAGCTCATTCACTGGTCATAAACTGCACTCCTGGTCTGGGTCCAGCACAGTGGCTGCAGCCCAGAGAGGAGTGGAGCTCAGGACTGTGCCTGGTCTGGGCTCACCTTGTGATTTTCAGAAGGAAGCTCTGAGGGAAAGGAGAGAGCAAATCACATCTTAGCTGGGGCTTGTAAATCGACTTTTGCTGCATCCAGGATCCCAAAGGCACACTAAGGAAAATGATGACCTCTCTCAGCCCTTCTGCATTTAACTACTGTGCGTCCCTTGCAAGTGGGCCCCACCTCAGAGGTCATCTAGCCGGTGCGTCTCAGCCTGGAGGCATGCCAGAACCCCCTGGGGAGCTTCCAAAAGTGTCCATCCCTGGAACATTCCATTCCAAACGAATGGAGTCTCCTGGCAGGAGATCCCAACATTGCCACCTTTTAAAGCACGCCCCTCCCAGGAGATTCTAATGTGCAGCCAGGACTGAGAATCACTGGTCCAGACTGCATTCTTCTGCACAGATGGGGAAACTGAGACCCGGAGGTGTCAAAGGGCTTGCTCAAATCTCGGTGCTTCTCAAGAGAACTTGTTGCTACGGCTCCTGGTGGAGACAGACATGGCTCCCTCTTCCCCAGGTGGGACATTGCTAGTGAGTGGTAGCGGGGAATGCTGGGGTGTGGGCAACATCAGCTTGCAGGACTCCTCTCTCATTCAAGGCCCCTGGCTGTGTCATATCTGGAGCTGGCTGTGCTGCCACTGACTGAGGGGCCTGTTTCCAGTTCAGAGGATGCCCCAGGTTTGACAGTTGGCAGATCCTGTGCCCAGTTTCCATGGCTACCACATCTCAGGAAGGTTCTAGAAGTCTGGATGAACTCACTTGGAGTGTGCATCACCTTCCAGGTGACAAATCACATCTTCTTCCACTCACTCCCTGTAGGCAGTGGACTGAGGCAGGGGCAGGCGTGGGTGGGGGGGCACAGCTGCCTAATGCCTCAGCAGCCCCATGGAGACCTGCAGGAGGCCGAGTAGACAGCGTCTCCCAGGAAGGTCTCTCCAAGCAGCTATCAGCAGAAGCACGGATGGGGAGGACAGCTGCTGTTCCAGAACCTCCCTTCCAACGCAACCACCCTGACCCCACGGTCACAGGATTGACGCCAGGTCAGCAAAAGCCAAGCTGAGATGCTGAGCAGTCAGGCTTTCATAGGGCTCGCTGCTGCAAACAAGAGTCGGTGCCCACCGGGCCCTGGAGGGACCACACCAGCTGAAACTGCTGCCATGGCAGAGAAGGAAACGCTGTCCCGCTGAGCTCCCACAAAGCCCATGTGGGAAGATGCTTCACCCGAATCAACTCTGAAGTACGGGTTTACTTGGCATGGGTGGCCCTCTATGTCCGTGGGATCCACATCCGTGGATTCAACCAACCAGGGATTGAAAATATTCAGAGAACACTTAGTCTGTGTTCAATGTGCACAGGCTTTTCTTGTCATTATTCCCTCAACCACACAGGATGACGACTATTTACAAAGCATTTGCATTGCACAAGGTATTATAGTCATTTTAAGCACTTTAAGCGGATGATCTGAAGCACACGGGGGATGTGCGCTGGTTATATGCAAACGTCATGCCATTTTGTATCAGGGACTTGAGCATCCTCGGATGTGAGTCTCCTTGGGAGGTCCTAGAAACAATGCTGTGCGGACACTGAAGATGACTCTACGTTCATTAGTGCTTGCTGCAAAGCCATTGGGAGCTCAGACTCTGGAACGATACGGCCAGGTTCAAATCCCACCTCTGCTACTCACTAGCTGTGAGATCCTGGGCAAGTTAATGAACTTCTCTGTTAGTCCACTCTGGAGTTGGTGGTGATGAAGTGAGTTGGGAGGTGCCTGGTGCCTGGAACAGGGCCCAGAACGTTGCAGGTACCTACTCCATGCTGGTTGTGATGATTACCTCAGCTTGGAAGATGAGGGGAAATAATAAATATTGCATTTTTTTTGAGATGGAATCTTGCTCTGTCACCCAGGCTGGAGTACAGTGGTGCAATCTCGGCTCACTGCAACCTCCGCCTCCCAGGTTCAAGCAATTCTCCTGCCTCAGCCTCCCAAGTAGCTGGGACTATAGGCATGAGCCACCACGCCTGGCTAATTTTTATATTTTTAGCAGAGATGGGGTTTCACCATTTGGCCAGGTTGGTCTCAAACTCCTGACCTCAGGTGATCCACCTGTGTTGGCCTCCCAAAGTGCTGGGATTACAGGCATGAGCTGCCGCACCCGGCCAAATATTGCATTTGTTTCTTCAAGCACAAGTACCATGATGGTGGAGCAAAAGCAAACAACTCCATGCTCATCAACAACCACTGACTGCAAAGGTGTGCTGTGAGCTCCGAGAGGTACTAGATTTTGGTCTCACTAGTACCCCTCCAGGAAGATGCTGTGTGGCTCCTCCTGAACCAGCTACTTGCTCAGGTATCCAGGTCAGGGCAGAACAGCTGAGCCCACTTGTAAGGTGCTTCCAGGAGTGTCAGGAGCAGTGGACAGCAGAACTCTGACCACAGTCAGGATTTCTCTGGGATGTGGCCTGCTTATCTGAGGGACCTGAGACCTGGACACCTGAGCAAGTAGCTGGTCCAGGAAGAGCCACACAGCATCTCAGGTGCAGTACCAGCTCCCCATCCATTGCTGGGCCCTTCCACGCTGAGAGAGGATCCCGGGGTATGAGCGGGATCCTGGTGGGGATGTTCAGTTGCCTGGGATAGACTTGACGACGCGTCATCCTCCTGGGCTCCCTGACAGACTCTTCAGTAAATCGGCATTGCTCAGTCCTGTCGTGCAAGTGGATTCTGTGCATGAGCTCAGAAAGAAGCCAAGAGCTGCCTCCCAGTGAGGCGGTGGGCTCGGGGAGAAGCCTGAGGCCCTGGGATGAATAGCCTCCAGGATATATATACACACATGCATGTCTGCATATGTAGACAGTGGCACACGTTCTGTGCACATACGGGGAAAGGGATGAATGCCGTGAGACAGTGCAGATAAAGTAACAGAATGCAAAGTTAGAGTTGGCTTCCAGCAGACAGACCCTGCCAGCATCAGAAAGCAGGAGGGCTTCGATGTGGGGAAAGCTTCCAGGGAGGCAGGGAGCTGGGGAGATACAGACTGTGTTTCGGGAGGAGCCACTGGGTGGGTGAGTTGGCATGCAGCGCTGGAGAGAGAAGGAGGAGGAGGTGACACTCAAGAGGGTAGAAAGCTCCAATGCCAAGGAAGAGAGTTTGGATTTTACCCTGCAGATAAGAGGGGGCGGATGTAAGAAGTATTTTTGCACACAGGAGTGATATAAAAAGTGCTGCCTTTCTAAAGAAAGAGCAGTCTGACGACCGGTGCTGGGAGGTGACGGAATGGGGCCAGGGAAAGCTGTGATAGGGGTGTGGCCAGAGGGCTGCCCGTGAAGGCAGAGAAGGCTCAGCTACTGCGTCAGGCTCAAAAGGCAGCAGAGCGTGTCTCTGATCCCACTTGGAAAACCACTGCAGGAACCTAGTAAGTAGCAGCAGCAGCCCCCTGCTTTGCCCTTAGCATGCTGGTTTCTGGGTAAGCAGGAAAGTGATGGGAACCCAGAGGAAATACACACTTGAGCAATGTCAGGGCAGCTGCCCCAGCTCAGATCCCAGTGGCCCGAAGAAAAGCCTGCAGGGTGGAAGCTGTCAGAGCCCAGAGCACAGGGGCCACCTGCAGGGAGAGGTAATCCCAGAGCATCTGGAGTCCACAGCAGTACACTCAACAGTGATGGACGAGGACAGAGGATGGGCCCTCCCATCTCCTCAGAACCCAGGAGTTGTGTCTTTCAAAAAAACTGCCCGAAAAGATGCAATCCTCAACTCCTTAATAAACTCCCCTTCATATATGCATCTATCCTATTAGTTCTGTCCCATTAGAGAACCCTGACTAATACAAGAGCCAAGAGTCAAATGGAAACCAAAATCGTCCATTTCTGACCAAACTGCAGGCACTGATGGCTTAGGCTTGAGGCCAAAAGTGGGTGCTCCTGGACCCTCCCCACACCCAGCCCTGGAGGCCTACCTTAGGGAGAACTGGGACAGGCACAGCACATTCCCAGCCTACCCCATACCCAGGGCCAGCAGGAGCAGAGGGCAGGAAAGGCCGAGCACTTTTGTTGGAGGCTGAGCAAGGAGAAGCTAAGCTCCTGGCCCAGCCCTGAGCAGGAGCCGCTGCGAAGCCCCAGTCCATGGCTGCAGGGCTGTCATTGCTGAGGACCCAGGGAGGACCTGGAGCAGCAGCCTGGGGCTTCTTCCATCAGAGTGGCTGGCCGCCTCCCTCGGGAGGAAGGAGGAGGGGCTGCTGGGTTGGGGACTGAGACTGAGATCAAGTTCTGTGTGGATGTGGGGAGAGGGGTATCTACCTTCACAGTACGAACCAACTTTATAGACAAAGATGCCAAGTCCAGCTGCAGCTCTGACTTTCAGCTGCCCACGGAGCATCCAAGTGGGAATGGGAAGGTGGCTTAGTACAGAACAGCAGGTCAGAGGGTCTGGAGCTCAGTAGGGAGGTCCTAGTGAGTGCCAGATGCCAGGGCCAGGGTGGAACTTTGGGAAGGAGCACTTGGGTGGCAGGTGAGTAGCTCAGGAGGAAGCTTGGGAATTCCCCATCCAGGAAGGGGAGTGGGAGAGGTTGGGGGGGGCATGGGGCAGGAGGTTCTCACCAGTGGCCAACTACCAGATAGGAGAAGACCAGGAAGCTGCCTTTGAGTTTGCCGTGATGTTGGTCTGGTCCACTTGGGTGGGGAGGGAGAAACCAGCAGAGGGAGTGGAGACAGACTTCACTGAGTGGGGAAGAGCTGGGACCAGCTGATGGAGGGCATTCTGATATGGGCAAGGAGGGATATGGCACTCAGCGAGGGGAGAGCCGCATCCCCGGAAGCAGCAAGGAGGTGTGGTGGGGAGTGAGCTCCAGTAGGAAGGGCTGCTGGGGGTCCCCCAAGCCCCAGGCTTCCCACTCTTTGCAAAGGACCATTCCAGGCAGGGAGGCATGGGGAGCCCTGAAGCTTGTGTAGGAACTGGTGACCGTACTTTCTACAGCCTGACAACTAGAAGATAAACTTGAGGCCAGGCCACAGGGCCTCGGGACCGACGGCCACCCTGCTGGGAGGATGGTGCCAGTGGAGAAGGGCTGGCAGAAGCAACCAGCCTGGCCCTGGGAAGCGCTGAGAGGGGGATGGCTGTGGCCTATGGGCAGATCCTGTCCTTTCACCAAAGCATAATGCTGGGTTTCTATGGCAACCTGCCTCTCCCACCAATGAGAGCTTCTACCCAGCACCGCCCGAGCACAGCCCTGTGGTCACAGAAATGTCCAGCATGACCCTGGCCTTGGGGGACCCATGGTCTGGTAGAGGAGACAGACACCTGCACCAGGGTTTGGAAGCGAGGACCAGGGTTGGGGAAGTCAGGCCCAGGACCCATCCTTGGGAGCCGAGGATGAGCTGGAGTTCACCAGGTGATGGAAGTTGGGAAGGGGGCCTTGGGGACTGGGGAGGTCTGGGAGGAGGTCTAGACCCAGGGCAAGATCTCAGCAATGCAGAGAAACCTAAGGCCTCACAGGGAATGCTGTGACTGTGGGAAGGGAGGGGCTCCTGTGGGCATCAGCAGCTGAGTCTGCTATGGAGAAGATCCACACAGATGACCCCAGTGATAGCTGGAAGGAGAGGGGAGGAGCTCCAGGGGATTTTTGTTTCATCCAATGTGTCTTTCAATAAGGTTTAGATTTTTATAATGAGCACATATTAATCTGGCTACCTAAATGCTCATAAGAGTTAAAAAATGAAAACAATCCAAATGTTCATCAGAAGATGAATGGATGACCTAAATGTGGTCCATCTATCCTGCAGAACATTGTCCAGTTGAGAGAAGGAATGGCATGCTGTCACTTGCTACAGTGGGGACTGACCTTGAAAATGGGATGCTAGGTGAAAGGAACCAGATATGAAGGCCACCTGGTGCATGATTCTGTTCACCTGAAGTGTCCAGAGCAGAAAGAGCCACAGAGACTGAAGGTGGACCGCTGGATGTCAGTTACCCCAGAGAGGGGAGGGAACAGACAGGGACTACCTAAAGGGCCTAAAGGGGACAGTGTTTCCTTTTAGGATGATGAAAACGTTCTGAACTTAGTGGTGATGGTTGCACAACACTGTGAAGGCACTAAAAGCGACTGAATTGTTCACTTTAAAGTGGTTCAAATGGTGAATTTTATGTCATGTGAATTTTGCCTCAATGTTTTTGAAAGGGCAGATGACCCTCACAGTACCCATGTCCCCAGGTCCACAGACCATATTTTTAAGCCAAATGACAAGTGCAATAAAGTGATTGAAATAATCCAGGCTATAAGTTCAAAAGCAGCCCCAGGCCCACCCTCCCTGGCTGAACACTCATCCTTCCAGCTGTTTCCCACACAAACGGGAAGCCTGAACTCCTCTGCGGCTCATTCATATTCATTCATTCACTCACTATTCATCCAATCAGTAAATATTTTATGAGTGCTTTCCATGTTCCCATGTTTCTGGTAAAACATATGGAAGTTCCTGCTCTTATGGTGCTTACTGTGGAAGGGGAAGACAGACAAGGAGCAGATGCATGCTTGTCAGATGGCGGTGACCACAAAACAGGAGACGGAGTGGTAGAGAATGACTGGTGGGTGCAGTCTCCCCTGGAGCCAGCTGTGCCTGGAGACCAAAGGTCAGGCCATGAGAGAGTGATTGTGGAATCAGGGCTCAAGCAGGTCTTATGGCAACAGCTCAGATGGTCACGTGTCCAAAGCCTCCAGGCCTTGCTCTTCTTCCAGCCCACCTCTGACCACTGACCACTCCCCACTGCAACCACCCTGGACTCCCTCCAGTCGTTCTAACCTCGCCCCCATGCCTCTTTGTTGCCCCTGCCTGGAGCTTTCTCTCTTGCTTTCTGTCTCTGCCCTCTGCCCGATGGCTCCTACCCAGTGGTACGGCTTAGCTCTGTGTCCTCACTCAAATCTCATCTCAAATTGTAATCCCCACGTGTTGAGAGGGAGGGACCTGGTGGGAGGTGATTGGACCATGGGGGAGGTTCCCCATGCTGTTCTGGTGATAATGAGGAAGTTCTCATGAGATCGGACGGTATAAAAGTGGGAGTTTCCCCTTCTCTCTCTCTCTGTCTCTTTCTCTTTCTCTCCTGTCACCATTACGATGTGCCTGGCTTCCCCTTCTCCTTCTGCCATGGTTGTAAGTTTCCTGAGGCCTCCCCAGCCATGCAGAACTGTGAGTCAATTAAATCTCTTCCCTTTATAAATGACCCAGTCTCAGGTTGTATCTTCATAGCAGTGTGAGAACAGACTAATACACACATTCTTCACACCTCAGCTCAGACATGGCCTCCTCCGGGAAACCTTTCTCAAATGCACTGCCAATCCGCCCCCCAACACCTGCCTGAGTCCCTCCCCTGGGCTCCCAGAACCCTCGTGTGCCCTGACACTGAGGTGTCCCGAGTGGATGGAACTCCACTGGCACAGGAGGCCGGCCTCACTCACCTGAGTCTCAATTACAGCTTCCTGGAGGCCTCTGCAAATACGGAGCTCACATTAATGCATGGAACTTGCAATATATTAAGGAACATAATGTTTATGGTCATCTATAAATAGTAAATGTTCCTAATACACCTGAAAATTTAATTCAGACAGAGCTCATTAAGTAAAAAATAAAAATCTTTCACAAAATTACTCTGAAACAATATCCTTTTTATATTCACTGAGGGTCTACCATAGGCAGGATCCTGGAATACAAACTGCAAGGTAATCATATAAGGTCAAAGGCAAAAACTGTGAACAAAGCCCTTTTATGGGCTTGCTCTCTCTCTTCCCCTCTCATAAACACCACACACACACACACACACACACACACACACACACACACACACACACACACACACACACACACACACACACACCCGAAGCTACCTGAGACAGCAGCAGCTGGGTTCCCAGTCACCAGGGGAGTTTGTGGAGCAGATGATGCAAGACTTTTGTTTCCTCTGACCAAGTGCTTATGGAAACCAGCCGGCAGATCAATGTGCTGACAGGGACAGGCATGGAGAAGTCGTGGTTTCCCATGAGGGTCTGGAGGAAGAAGGATGGGCACCAGGATGAGCTGAAGGCATAAACACCCTGCACACTTCCCAGTGATAAAACATCGCCCTGGGGCCAGCAGCCGTTCTACTGTGGACAGCACCTTCTCCTGTCACTTCCAAAGGTGCAGTGACTTCTGGCATACAGACACAATTCCCAACAGGGGGACCTCCAAACGAGCATGTCAAATGCTTTTATAAAAACTTTCTTGTTTTTCCCTGCTAGAGATGTTTTTTATGTGTGCCTTACAGATATTTGGAGAAAGAGCTAAAAACAAAATATGAGTCAACCTTCCCAGTGTTTTGTGTGCTTTCAGCAAAATTGAGGTAATAACATTTCTGAGGGTTTTTGACTTAGAATTATAAGATTTCCCCAAAGCACCATCTTTGTAGCAGTTATTTCTAGGCATAATTTTCCCACTCATCATTATATAGTTACCTCCTCACACTGTCCCTGATACACAGTAGGCACTCTATAAATAGTGCAGAACACATGTGAAAAGGCCACTATTTCATGGAGTGAATAGATCATTTACTGACCCACTTCCCAGCAGATGGACATTTAGATTGTGTCTAAGAAGTTGCTATTATAGAGAGAGAGATCCAAGATGGCGGATTAGGAGCAGCTCAGGATTGCAGCTCCCAGTGAAAGTGCAGAGGGTGAGTGGACGCCGCATTTCCAGACGGATTTTTATTACCCCAGACCAGGAGATTCCCAGGCGGAGCAGCCCC